>RJWH01000476.1:0-79216 GCA_004363575.1 Solenodon paradoxus | reverse complement strand
GTCCTCAACAGCTCTTTCCTGTCCCACTCATCCATTCTTTATCAAAACCACAGCCTTTTACCACATTTTTTGTTTTTTTTGCTCATATATTCTTATCAACAACTGCCTGCTACCAAATTTTTAGATTCTGTATTTGATCTAGTCTTTACATTCTGACCAGATCCCTTTCTTTAATATCTGTTTCTCAACTTGCTAAAAAGCATCATGATCACTGCCAAATATTCTACACAATTTAAAGTGCTTCAATTTTAGCCATTTCTCCACTTTTAGATGATATACTTCATCATTTACAAGACTGATCATTGCTTCTCTCACTATTGCTGCCTCCTGTTCTTCCTTCCACATTATAAGGTAGGTCCCCCCTTAAAATTTCTCCCTTTCATCATCTGCTATTTTCCTTTCTCAGAAAGTTCAGCTATCCCCCTGGTTAAATCTATCTTTACTAGGCCAATGATAACCTGATCATCATCACTGAGAAACTATAGTACTTGATTTTCAACATCCTGTCTATCAAATCTTTAATTTTCATAACTCCAAATTAACCATCTTTTCACATACACCAAAAGTAGAAAAATTCTATCTCTAGTGAATGTACTTTCATCTGTCCTGACACCGTATTTGACATCATTTTCATTGCTTAAATTTGCCAACAACTTTTTATTATCAGTAAGCTCTGCTGAGTTATTATCTCAGTTCTTGTGCTATTTCCTTCTTTTTATTTCCTAAACAAAGAATCTAACATAGGTCTTTATTATCTCATAATCAGGGACACCTTGTTGGAGTAGGGTTTGAACACAGTCCACTTACATCCCAGGGTCCTGGGTTTGTGTCCTGGAACTGGGAGGAACAACCAAGATGAACAACCAAATAAAATGAAGTGCTTCCTCCTCTTCTTTCAGGAGAGTACTTCCTCTCTCCTTTACTCACCTTCATTCCTGCCTCACCTTTCCTTTAAAAAAATATCTCATAATAATATATTTACCATAATCAATTCTTTTCCCATGACTAATCATCCTATATACTACCAGAATTAATCTGGATAAAATATACTGGCTAAAGCTTTACTAACTACATATTAACTATAATGATATTTACAAAAGAATGGGACACAATAACACTGGATAAAAATTGAGGAAATACTTTAGTAATGGTGTTTCCAGAATAATGGTCATAAAATTTTAATGACTGCTTTAAAAATGATTATGTGGATTAACAGGCTGAACATAAAATTTAAAAATGAGTTCATTCAAAGGAAACATAGGTAAAATATAGTATGGGTTATAGAAATTCATGACAAAAACAATTAGGGTATTGCTGACCTTTTGAATGAAATCTATGACAGAATCTTCTCTAAAGTTTTCCTTTAACTTTCAGTCTTGTTTATCACTACCTAACCATACAAGTTTTCCCTTCCCAATAAGTCAATCGATTTCTCATCCCTTGAACATAATATGCCATTCTGTTCATGTCTATGAGGTTGTCACAGAGCAGTAAGACAGTGAACAGAGAGGAAGTAGCTCAAAAATAAATAGGAGGAGTAAAGTCATCAGAAATAGCCACCACGGTTAAAGAGAGAAGAAACAAAATAAGTAACTAAGCATGTTCCCTTGAGACAAACACAGGATGAGGCTTTTGGGCCCCCTCAACAGACTGGGCCAGGGCCAGCTCAACTGTTCCTTTCGGCCTTTGTTACAGATGGCTCTGTTTAATCAGTTTATTTAAAACTTGATGGTTGGGAAATAGGAAACAATATGATACTGTACCATTTGAAATGGTACATATGGTTGACCTATAAAGAGAACATGAAGGCAAGTCACGGATGCAAACAAGGTGTGGGGGGTGAGGTTGGTAATCAAGGAAGTCAAAAGTGAATTTGGAGTGTGGTGTCAGGTGAAATGAGTCCCAACGTAATTACTCTAAATCTACAAAAGCTTGGTACACAGCAGACCTAAGTCAAATCCTTCAAGGTTCAACCTTTTTCCATACTTGTGACTTACCCTTATTTTCTCAGCCTATACTTCCCAAACTCCTAATATTTAACTTCACAAATGCCACCAGGTGACACATATCAACTCTTACTTTTTCTAAGACCAAATTAAGTTGATACCATCCCTCTTTAGAATGTTATAGCATTATCACTGCTCATCAAGTGACTTAATCATATTACCATGTTCTCTTTCTAAGTCAGTGATGTGCATATATGTTTTATAGCTGCTCCTTTGGAAGTTCTTTAAGAAGAGCAGTAGTGAGTGGTGAGCGCAAATCCAACAGCACAACACTTGAATGATTTTGGTATATGTAACATCCTTGGAATACAGACTTATGTTCCAAGTCCAAAGAAATAGTTGTGCTTATTTTGTGTTTTAGAGTATTTATTTAGTGTTCAATATATAAAGAGAAGTCAAGAACTCTTCCTACAATACTTTGGAAATTAAAGGTCAGAATGCAACTGGGAAATAATTAATTTGAGGAATAAATGTAGTGGTGCTATTCAGAAAATGCAACTTATGGGGAAAAGAGACCATTGATATCAAATTGCCTTTATTCTTCTAAGGAAGAAATATATGTGTACTTTTTAAGGATAAATGATTTTTGATGTCATTGCTATGTACCCAAGAAGTTTCAGAATGTAGGCTAGCATTCACTTCAACTGTTTTGATAAAGTTCTTCTTTGTACAACATGCTATTTCAAATTCCAGAGCCTCAGGAGACAGCAAAAAAATGTATATACATATATATACACACACACACACACACACACACACACATGCACACTTATGTGTGTATATATATATACATGTACACACAAACACATGTATACATAAGCATATATTTTTAAGGAATACAGGTATATAACAAGAGTTTAATAGGAATACTGTTGCATTCATATGATATTACATTTCTGTCTTCTTAATGTTAAAGAGTTTGATCCTGATATCTAACATTCCTCCAGCAACAATTCAAAAAACCACTCTTACCGAAGGAAATTTCAAATATTAGTCATCCAACTGAACTAAGTCCTCACACTTGACCCGTATGATTAGACTCAGAAAACAGTTGTTCTTTGATAGAGAATTAAGATTTCTTTTGAAATAAAACTTCATGCTTGCGAACAAAGTTTGGGAAAATTTTAAAGACAAATATTTAATATAACTGCTATTGCTATAATTACTACAACGAAAGTTGTTTTTTACTTTTCCATATTGACCCACTCTTTGGTTCATCTATTGATTTAAAAAAAACCAAAAAACACATAATAATCTCTCTACTATAGCTAAGTTTGGTTTCACAGAGAAATTTTAAGTATAAAATTGATTTATTTCCTATTCTGGAATATGATACAATATATTTTAGGTATAATATAAATATATATATGTCAAATTAAGTAAAAAATATAGTTAACCTGTCAGTAGAACATTATATTCAAATACATGCTAAAATTGCAAATAAAGAATATAAAGAATAAGTATCCCATATCAGAGAATCAGAATAGAACTTCTAATAACGGTTGTATAGAAAGGTCAATTTCACTATCCTGTTATTAAACAACTGATTTTTCACCCATTTGTAAAATATGGTTCTTAAATATATATTTTAAATGATCTTTCATAAGGCTTTAAGTTTTTGATAAATTTTTAAATAAATATTTAAATAATTATTTAAAAAATAACAAACTTTGCTAGCTCACAGATTACAATTGTAGATTTCAAATTTAGATACTGCTGTCATTCATCTTGCCCTTCTATAACTTAATAAATATTAAAATATTTATCATTTCTTACCTAGAGTAACTTCCTAACTATGCTTTCCACTTATGATAGCTTCTCTCTCAACTCTTAGTGTCCAATTCACATTTTTACAGTATACTCTTGACCATGGCATTCCACTATTCAAAAAAACATAAACCATCTCAGTGACCTTTCTCTGCATGTATAGAAGAAAATACAAATTCCTTGGTTTGACAATCTAATTATAGTCTGTTCTCCTAAACTTATTTCTAGATCTAATGCGCTCCACTTCTTGTACATGTACTGTTTTCTTACTTTTTAAGTTGCTCCTGTCTGAAAATCTTATCTGTTTTTCACTCCCACATTATCATTTCAATATGTCCAATCTTAAAATACATTTTAAATAATTTTCTGACATAAATTCCCTCCCATTTAATAATCCAGCTAAAATTGAACTCTTCTGAAATCTGGTTCTAATATTGGAACGAGATATAATTCTATGGAGAAACAGCAATTCTAGGAAGTCAAAGATGACATACTATTTTCCTTTACTTTAGAAGCTTTAAGAGAGTTCCCACACATATAGGCATCATATATGCACAACTTATCATGTGGTATACTGTGTCCTGAACATTTTTCTGTGAATTTTATGTAACATACATTGAAGTACATCATTTTCTTCTTCATTTCTGTAGTATTTTTCTCTGAAATTTGGTATTCCCTCATGACACTTTAACACCTTTAATCTCCCCAAGCTGATAGTGTATGGAAGTAACTGTCACTATATCAACATATATGTATACATACACACACCACACACACATATACACATATATATGCACATACATATGTATTTTTTTTGCCTCAAAAATATTATGATGAATAAGCACAAATCACAGTATGTTTACAATGTATTCAAATAAATCATGATTACCTAAAGTAATTAAGGATTGGGCAATTGTAATTACATCTTTTGAAAGAAATAGATTGCTAGGTGATCCATCATTTTGTAAAATTTGGAGCAAGGAATCTCAGAAATCAAGGGCTTTATTTTGATCAGTGTCACAAAAAGCACTAGGTAGTCCCCATCTCCAAAGTCTAGAGCTCTCTTCCTCCTTAACAAAATATCAAAAACTGATCCTACTCAAAATTTGTCAAATTTTCAGCTCCACTTAGAACTAGAAAACATCAATTGCTCCCTCCAACATAAAAATAGTCTCAGAAATGAGTTTTCTTGATTTTTAAAAATCTAACAGTTTTGTGTCTGTATGCTTAAAATTATATTTTCACAAAGTCTAATACTAAAAGAATATATTTTACAATATTGAACTTTGGGACAATGGGGCAATCATAATTATCTTCTATTTTCATGAAGTTGCCCAAACTGTAGCTCATCTATAATTCCCCTTCCCTAAGAATTATTAATCCATAATAGTTCTCTTTCCAAACACAGTAATTTTTTTTTACAATCAATGTAGTTAAAATAGATTTGTGGCAACTCTGAGACATATCATATAGAACCTTACTAGCGGTGTTACTACTTAAATTTAATTCTTCATTTCTAAAATAGCCAAAATAGTAAGCAAAAAGATAAAGATATAAAATGTATTAAGAACTTGTTAGCAGATTTGGTATGCTATGTGTTTCTGAATTGGGTAAAAATTAGTCTGTTTTTTTCTTTGGCAGTCACAGGGATTGCTCACCCACCCTACCCTAGCTTCAGCCCTTCCAAGGTCCCTATGAGGGATTATTTTGGGGATTTTGTAATGGAGATTCAAGTACAAAGAAAGACTGATACAGGGGCTAGAAGAATTGGGACAGATTTCAGGATTTAGAATTCGAAGTAGTCATTGCGCATACAGTAACTGAGCAGGAAGAAATACAGAGAGCTTAAGAAATTTGATTGTGGTGTGAGTCCTTTGCAAAACATGAGGAAAATTACTTCACAATTACTTCTGACAGAGGATCCAGCATAAAAGGGCTTCCTGTGACCAAATTTGAAGACCAAAATAAAAAAATGCTACATTATAATCCATAGCATAAAATAAACATCCATGAATCCATAGTATAATAAAGTAATTGAACAAATAAATAAATGGTGGGTCTTATCTCCAGTAATTATTACTATCTCACAGAAGGATTTCCATTAATAAAGAATAATTGAGGAATGGCAAATGATCATTACAATTACAAATTAGTTTTAATGAAATAATCCATAGTACATTCACCATTAAAATAATCCAGCAGACACTATCTTCATCAAGGGATCAATATTAATATTATAAGTAATAAGATAAATCACATTACATACCTCTTGATATGAACTGAGGATATATTAATTATGGGACATTCTTGCTAAAAATGCAAATGCTCAGTGTGATGAGAAAATAGCATAAAAACTCATATTGAGGAAAATTATACAAAATAATTACCTGGTACTCTTTACATGTGTCAAGATCACAAAAGACAAGGAAAGACCATGGAAAAGATCATAGGTTAAAAGTTATCACAGTGCAATGCATTATGCCAGACTGGATTAGCTCTTAGAATACAAAAAGTACATTGTTTGAAAACTAGTGAAAACTAAATATTGAAGTCTATTGTTTAGTTAATAGTATTGTGCTATTGTTAATTTAATTTTGATAATTATACCAATGTAAAATATCAATATTAGAGGAAGCTGCATGAAGTGTATGCAGAACTATACTATTTTTGCAAATTTTCTGTAGCTCTACAATTATTTCAAAGCAAAAACTTAACAATATATTTGACTGAGCAAAAAAAAACTTTTCAGGATAGAAATGTGTGGCTGTCATTAATTGCCTCTTCAACTCTTTAACATAGTAATATTTACCAGGAAACAAATGAAGTCTAAACTTTAAAAGTTGACCTCCTCACTTGCTTGTGTATTCAGAATTGCATATTCTTGTTCTAGAAGACTATCACTCACATCTTACAAGCTCAAATCACACAAAATAGGCATCTGTCTCAGCCCAAATATATGTGAAATTATAACACTGGTTCTAGGATATGAGGGAAGGGGAGGAAACTAGAACCCAGGCTAAAATAACCAATCCAATTACAGGAATATGTATCACATGGGTGGAAAATTATCCATTTTTCCCTGTTTAAATAAACATGGCAAACCCTAGCTCGCTTACTGAAGAGCTGAATTGACAATGCTAAATTTAATGTATTATATACAGATGTTGATTAACAATGATGCACACCTTAAAGACAAATAATGTTCTGATGCAATGATTCTTAAAAAATAAAGATGATATTCAGGTGATCTAATTACACAGAAGACACAGGCAATTATTAATGATGATACTGAAAGTGAGATAAGTGGCAATATGGTTGGATATTTCTGGAGCATTTAGAGAAAAAAATCAAAGCAGAAAATATACATATATGTACACACATGCCATTTACGGAAAAGTGGCATATTTTAGAAAGTGTTTAGCGACTTTTTATTTATCAGCTTATTAATTTGAAAAATCAGTTTTTCTTTTCTAAGACTTGCCAACATCTGAGTCCCTGGTATCAGGGAAGTGAGAAGGGTAGTTTATGAAGAAGTTGGAGAGGGAAATAGAGTAGAATTTTAAAAACAAGAGGAAACAGCTAAGTCATAACTGGGAGTGAAAGAAATGATTTATAATATATTGTCAACTTTGGGGTATTCTATCTCTATTTTATCACTCTAATAGAATACAAATTTCTTAAAAACAAGAGTAAGACCTAGATAATGAAGTATGTATCATTATTTAACACACAAAGCACTGCTGATCAATCCATAAACTTGCCTATTGTTGACAGGTGAGACAATATGCAGTCAAATAATGAAACTGATAGGAGTTCAAATTCTGCTTGTTAAGCTTTACTTATTTACAATAGTTATTTCTTGCATACCAAATATATCTGAGAAAATTGAGACCCTCTCTTATGAGTTCTCTTATTTAAAATAGAACATTAGGACCATAAAGTTACCTTGGGTAGTTTCAGAGAAGTATGTGGCTGGAATTGTGTAGTATGTTAAGTTCCTGAATCACTGTTGCCCCTTCACTCTTTCTTTCTTCTTTCAGACTGAGATTTTGTAGGTCAAATTTCAGTCCTGAGAGACTTTTTTTTTCTGTAGTGAAGCGATAGATTCTGACAAGAATCGGTTACTATAAAATGGCTGACATATTTATCTCTGTTACTGATGGTGGGCACCGTTAAGGATGCCAAGTCAGTTAACACAAAGCAAAACAAAAACACACTATGTACAATCTTTTTAAGATCTAGTAGAAGTGGAATATGTAAGGGATGTTCTCTTTGCTAAATTGAGCCCAGAATCAATGAAGCCCTTAGAGAGGAAGAGGAAGATACAATTTTCTGTATGCTTACCACTGAAGCAAGAGCTGCCTGAGGTTCTATTGAATAATTCAGTGTTTCGGGTCCCTACGTGATGCTTATCATTCAATAGCAACACCCAACAGTAAGTACTGGGAACTCAAGTCCCGAGAATTTTCTATAATGTTTTAGCCAAATATAATGCACAGTGGCTATAATAGGGTTTAAATAGTCTGTCCTGCCTAATGGGACTTTAGTATTCAGTAACAAATATTCTGAGTCTTATTACCTTTTTCTCTCCAAACCAACTTATACTTCAGGACACAAACCATGTATCCTCTATAGTCACTTTTTCCCCATGTGCAATTAAAATATCACCAACACATGATGCTAAGATTTTACAAAGGATGGTTTGAAAAATAATTCTATGTACTGACATAAAGATAATAAAGGAAATTATTTTCCTATGCTATGTTATTATTTACTGCAACTTGAATTCAACGTACCATAGATCAAATATTGTTGCAGCAAAGCAGACTTACTTAATATAATACTAAATCAACTTTATAATCCTTGGTTAATAGCCTATTCACTTTAAAAAACACTTAATTCTGAGAAATTCCAGACCATCCAAGAAATCTGAATAATCTCTTAGATATATGCAGAAATGAAAGACATTAGAGATATACACATAACAATGTTTTATTTCTCACTTTTAGCAAGTGAGAAATATATATACTTAATATAAGGTAATTACCATATTTTTTAAAAAAGTTTTTAAGTTGGATATCCAAATTGATTTAACCAGACTTTTTAAGTATGAGGAAATTACTGGGATATCATCTGAATATTCATTAAATTCTTAGAGTGGTTGTGAATTTCTTTTCATATTCAGCAAAAGAGTACCATGTTGGCTGCAGAGATAAAAGGATCAATCAATTTGGATTAGTTTTGTTGTCCTTCTGATCTGGGGTCTATACTTTGTGATAAATGAAAATTAGTGAAGTTTTACACAATTGTTAATTGTGTAAAACTTGTCTTAAGTATAATCAAAGTGATTAGCTGAACTACCAGAAATGCTCTGTTGACTAAAAATATCAGTTGCTATCACAGTTTTTGCAAGTTTGTGTTATTATGTGTTTTTTTTGATTGGTTAACTAGTAAAGATAGAATGTCTTCTTCATCCAAATGAAAGTATTAGCATTTCTAAGAGGGATAAATAGATAAACCCTTAACAAGTAGCATTTCAGTGGAATAGCCCACTGAAATATTTCTTAGAGCAAATGAAAAGGCAAAACATAAAATTTAATAGGGATCTACATGTCTACATGTCTACATGTAGTGACTAGTTCAGGGAAGAGGCATCTGAATATTAGTCAATGAAGAGATAACTTGATTAATTTATCACCCTGTGAATTCCTCATCAGGTTGTGGACATGTGATTTAGGCAGGAATTCCAACTGGTTTCTCTAATACTGGGACATACTGGAAAGTATTCAGCTGATACCCAACACACAACCAAGTGTGAGCAGTCTGAGAGAAATGGACTAACAATTTGCATAACATTATGAAAAGAGACAGGGAGAAAACAACAACAATCTGGATTTGATTCATGGATCTGTCTCAGTCTAGCTCTTTGCCCTGGTCATTTACCTTCTCAGAACCTCAGTTTCTTTTCTGTCAGTGGGAATAGCAGGGTTATGTTAGGGAATTGTTGTGAGGATGAAATGAGACAAGGTTTGTAAAATACCTGAGTGTTTATTAGGAATTAAGATATATACAGTCACAGAAATGATTAAGTATCTCCAATCACATAGGGTCCGTTTATCCTTTTTCATACTACATATAGGTATTTCACTTTTCTCTCTTTGACTTGATTTTACTTCATAAATCTTTCTGATACCACCTCAGCAAATGTACTGTTTAATCAAACTAAACCTGCCTAATTCCACCTTATGTTATAATCATTTCTAACCTGCCTAAAATCCTTTAACACATAATGGCTTCCCATAAGCTGTTCAAATGAGTAAATCCAAGACACTAATTGAAAACCAACAGCAGATCTCTGCTGCTTCTCAGAAGGAGGGGTTGCATGTCTCCTTGAAGTGAACGCTCTTCATTTACAATTCATAAAAAAGAGGGAAATAAAACTCCTGAAAAAGGGTGAGGTATATGGGGCAATGTTTCTCAACATGGGGACTACAGATGATATACTCATCTCTTGAGGGCAGAGTTCAGATGTCTATAAAGTAAGTCAGGTCATTATATTAGCTAGGGATGTTTATGCATGAATTAATATAACATGACTAATTAGCAAGAACTGCAAGGGAGTTCATCTTCTCTTCCCCATGTTCTTCGTCAAAAGTTACTTAGAAGTAATGGCAAAACTGTTACACAAATTGACACAGGAGATCCACTCTATTTGGATAAAACTGACTATTTCCTTTCCTTTCCTTCAAAGCAAAGGCATAGTTTGGGAAAAAGCTAAATAACAGCATTGATTTCTTTAATGAATAGCTCATGAAAGTTAGGAACGTCATTAAATATTCTTTAGTAAGGCAATGTAACACGAATTTACATGTACATATAGGTAAAAAGAGACAATGGTATGAATAATTATCTCAGAATATTTTTACTGTATTATCTCTATTGCTAAAACCATTTAGTATAAAACCAGAAGAATGAATTTTTATTCTCAAAAGTAAAACTAAGATGAAAATTTCAAATGAAAGTAAGAAAATGTAATTTGATTACTGTTCTTTAAAGCAATAACACAGATTTCTTGGGCAACATCTTAACCATACTTACTAATACCAAACACATCACCTTAAATTGTGGCAGAGAGTGAAACAGAATGTGACTTTTAAACTTGGGATTCTAATGAAATTGTGTTAAAAATTCACACTCTTTCTAGCCTTGGTACAAACTCTGTCAGTAAATGAATTAATTTCTGGCAATTTTCTAATCTCATTATACCTTTTGTCAAGAGAATGATTTATCAGAATTATGATGCCTAATGCTGTATATCTTGTGAAATATAGTCATCTGGACCAAGACAGTATCATCATCATTTGACTCTTTCAATATATGATATTTCCATTAGTGGCAGGATATTCATTCCTTCCCCACTTCTTGGCAGGGCTATAAATAGAGAGGCCAGCCAACCAAATCACACAATATTGAAAAGGTCAGAGAAGTACAGTATATTACTATAATTTAAAGAATACTGCTCATGAAGTATTAAAGCTCTTGACACCTTATTTATGTGCAGAGAAAATAATGAAAACAAAAACGTTTCATGCAATAATCACACTATCAATGCTATGACTGTTCAGATTGTGTGGAATGAAGCTTTCCTTTGCAGTTAAACTGGAACTAAACATTCAGGAAGGCCTATTTAATCAATAACAAAATTAAAGCCATACTGTATTTCATTAGATCAATAGAGGATTTCAAAATAAAGAAACAGAAAGAAATGAATAAAGAAAAGCTCAGCACACTACTCATGACAAAGGCACAGTCTATTTGTCTGATTTCAGGAGAAATAGAAACTTGGGATCTAGTTGGCAAAGGCAGAAGCCACTCTCAAAAAAAAATTCCTGTTTTCTGATCACGTGGTTTATTTTTACAAGGTCACTTCTATGATTTGATGTTTTTACAAAAAGAGACAGATCATGGAGATCTAAGTTCGGACTTAATAACTCTTACCTGAACAGTCAAATTATTTGTATGACTGTGTTAAAGTCAGAGCAAAAAAGACCTTTTTTCATCTGCACTTAAGAAGTGATAACTGGGAAATACTCACACAGCTTCATAAACAAGATGCTAAAACTCTTATCTTCTTATTCAGAAAAAGAGCTTAAAATATCTATATTTTAAATCCCTCCTTACTTTTTACCCCACCCTAGTATCTTTTTTCCAAATCTTTAAAACTCTACTGCACTTAGCCAAAGACATTTATTGCCAGATATTATGTAAAGTACTACAGCAAGAAGAAAGACTTCATAATTCCCAAACCTATCATTCTTTTCTTTTTGTTCCAACCATCTTTATCTTAGTTTTGGTCATTATTTTTCATTGCTCAGTCTAGAGTAATTTTCTCTTAAAGAACTCTCTTTAAGAGTATGCTTATGCTACCACTTTCTTCATAATCTTATGAAAAAGGAAACTTCTAAAATCAAAACCTGGCATCATTTCTTCCCTGCTTTAAACTTTTCCTTTTTTTCCCATCTTCTATAGAGTTCAAATCCCTCCTTTCATGACCCTTTATGATCTTAGTCTTGCCAGTCTTCCCAGCCCCATCTCCTACAGGTCCTAGCACAGTTATACTAGCAGCAGAAATCTATTTTTATGCCCTGTATCTATTCTTACGGTGATCAAGCAGACAATTCTCACATGAAGCTTGATCTTCTCAGTCCCTGACACATTGCCACTTTTTCTTTGTAAAGAATAGATGTTAATAAGTGTTGGTGTGTTGGTCCTTTTCCCATTTAATATCACTGGGTTTCCCTTATTTAAAGCAGAATAAAAGGCAGAAAATATTGTCAGAATTCACTATCTTGAGGTAGAATAAATAATTTGTGTAAATCCTCTCCTTAGCTCTGTTGTCATATACTGATCTCCCCAGTGTATTTACCAAACTAAAAAGGAGACAGAAAAAAATTAGAATAATGAAAAATAAAGGAAGGACTTCAGGGAGGGAGAGAAGAAAGGAAGGAGTAATGATCTCAGATAAACTAATCCAGCAGTGTTTTTGCCAAGGGATTAGGCTATTGCTTGGTTCTGATTCATTATGAATGTGTAAATTATTGTATCCCCCCAAAAATGTTTCAGTCAAAGGCTACAGCATGTGTTCTATTTTGGAGAACAGTCATACAGAAATTTTCCTACAGAAAAAGTATGTGTTCTGCAACCAAGAAAAACAAAACAAAACAAAACTGCTGTCTGCTATCAAACATGAATGAGGAATACTGGTTTTGCAGATAGGACTGTGAGGACAATCAAATAGCCCACATTGTAGGCAGAACACAAAACAGAGCAGGAATACCTAAATATTATTGTACTTTGTGTGGATCATGTGACAGTTGAAATATTTAATTTGTTCCTATCTCTTACTGTCCTAAAATTTCCATTTTACAATGATGGAAGTATCTAAAAACAGCAAGATAAAGAGACAGGAGTTAAAATTAGGGAAATACCCTGACGACTGATAATCTAAAATGCCGGCTCAGTAAACTCTCATTTACCTTCCATTATTTTCTAGATATGACATGCATGCACCTAAATTATGTAATCATTTGTTCATCACTAAAATCATTTTTTCTGATGAAGGGGATGGTTCAAACACATATTAGAAACGTGATACTATGAATTCTTCTAATACCACTAAGAATTTATGAAATGAAGATGAATGTAGTATATCTTACATGATAAAATAAAGGAAATAGTAGTATCTTTCTTCACACATTAGTGGAGATAAACCATCTTCCCAGAATTACTCATTTCTCATAGTAGAATGTGAGTTTTACATTGTTAACTACTGATACCTAGTTCTTTGACCTGTGTCTTTCACTATATAGGTGCTTAAATGGTATCTGTTTATAAAAAGTTTATCCTACAACTCATTGTAATAATTTTCTACATCCATACTGTTCTGTATATTCTTTCCTTTCTCTGCAAAGTCTTTATTTTATATTCATAGCTGGAATTCCAACTTGGACATTGTTTTTCTATGATCTCTTAAATTGCCCATCATCCCCTACACCATGTTATTTGTACATGTGTGGGATGTATTGTGCTCATAAAGTAGAATTATACTGTTTTCTTGCTTCTAAAACAATTCCAATTTACAAGCTGGACTAACCCTCTCAATCATATTCCTGTGTTCTAGGGAAACCATTCCTCTTAGGTTGACAAGACAGTGTCCATGCCTGCTGTCCTCATTGACTTATTATGGCATGCTCTTTCATTCCCACAGCATGTCCGTATGTGGAAGAAAAATTATTTCATGACTCAGCTGACTCCCATAACTATTGCCAATTGATGGAATTTTAAGGCAATCTGCAAAATCTACAATGATTCTTCAGTCCTGTTTGATTGCAACTTGATTTATCTCATCTTCCTGGTTTCACATGATCTCTACCTCTACCTTGGTTCTTGCCTTCCTAGGCAATAGACTTCATATTTCTTTAGTTTCTGGCTTAGAAGACCCTTTTTACTTGTGTGGGGACTCTGTGCTTTAAACCTGACTCACTGTGCTGGCTCCTTGGTAGAGTCCAGACAGTTGGGTCAGTCTTGATTTACCTTGAAGTGGAAAGGAGGACTCAGGAAACACATCCCTCTCTTTTACAAATATCATGCTAAGATCTACTTTTTATCCTCAATACAGAGTATGCTTCTTAGAACATGGCAGAGGCTCAAAAAATCTATTGAATTAAACTGTGGAATAATTATTAGAGGCTGAATTGTGTCCTTCAAAGATTCATATGTTGAAGTCCTAATCCCCTGCACCTCAGAATGTTGGGGTTTTTTTTGGAAATAAAATTTTCACACAGACCCTTAAAGTAAGGTTATTATCATGTATTCTAATCCAATATGACTGGTATTCATGTTCAAAGGAAAATGTAACACAAAGGTACACATAAAGAAGAGTGATTACAAGGATATGAGCGTCTACAAGCCAGCGTTGAGAGGCCTAAAAGAGATCCTTCCTCAATTATCTCAGAAGGATCAATTCTGTGGACACCATCGTTTTGGACACTGAACCTCCAGGATTATGAAACAATATATTTCTGTTGTTAAGGCACCCAATATGTGGGGCTTTATTACACAGGTTCTAGCAAACTACTAAAAACTCCAGTGTATTTTCACAGTCTAGAATGGAGAATGTAATACTGACTACCTCACGGTTGTATAAAACTTAATCATTTATGTAAAATGCTAAGCACAGGTGCACCCTGGTGGAAGGCAGTCACTTCCGAATCACCTCTGGGTTTGATTTCCAGGTGTGTGTGTAAGAAACAACCAGTGTGAACAACTAGATTAAAATAAAATAAAATGCTACTTCCTCCTCCTACCTCTTCTCTGCCTAGGTATCTACTTGCCTTCATTCCTGCCTGTACTTTTCCTTGAAAAAAAAAAAAAAAATACTAAGCACAATACTCAATCTATTCAATAAATGTTAACTATTTCTGTTTTAATCACCATCTGATATTTCCGTGAATGAGCTATGCATTCTTTGTTAACATGTGCCTATGAGTTTTTATTTTGTCACACTTTAGCAAGCATAAAATGCCATCTTTATTCCTGGTTACTATTTTGTTTTCCTTCTTATATTTAAAATATTTTAGTCATATTTCATTTCTAAACTTTACACTTTTGTACTGAAATTTAACTCCATAGACCTATTTATATGTAGAATATATTTCAGGAGACTTTAGATAAGAGGACTGTTTAATAATTCAAGTACATCAGTTACTAAATGACACACTCTTAATTGCTTTACACCCTAGTTATGGTAAACCTCTCAAAACAAGTTCCTTTGAACATTGAACCCCTATTCATTACTCAAAATCATTTCGTCTGGTGAAGAAGAACTATTCAGATGTACATTATAGATGTGAGATCATGAATTCTTCTAAGAATACTAAGATTTTTTGATAATAGAACTAAAATATATTTTAACAGAGTACAATAAAGAAACTGGTAAGATCTTGCTTCAGGTATTAATAAGAATCACCCATTTTGCTAAAACTGAAACACAAATTATATCTTAGAATATAAAATCATGTGAATGTTTAAAGAGAATAAAATCTTACCTTCTGGAAATCTAGATTCCAAAAGGAAAAAGAAATAATCCTAATACCAAAAGCGTTCTTTTAGAAATGAATAATCAAACTGGCATAAAATGCATCTAAACGCTTTTATAGCAATCTAAAAATGTCAAATGACATAGTTTAAGTTTGGCTTTTACACTATCTTATTCATATTACAGTGATCATACACATTTTTATCAAGATAAATTTTTAATAATTGTAATCCCAGGGCTTCGAAAAGAGAACTCAAGATATGAGATGCAGTAATGAGTTGGAAGTACTAGTCAACTTAGAGTCAAGAGCATGAATTTTTAGGTTTATTCTTACTTGCTTCTTTCAGGAAAGTAGGATAAGCACTTTGCATCAGTCCTCCTATTGTATACAGAGGAAGCAATACCTTCTCTGCTTATATCAAGATTTTAATAAGTAATAAATAAGATAGTATATGTAAAGTAAACAATATATTGTACTTTGATGGTGATAAGTATAGTTCATCAGAGAAACAAAGTTCTGGTCTTAATATATTCGTGCTAACCCAATTTCTCTGATTGCTGCTTTGCTACAAGAATTAAAAAGAAAAATAAATGAAGGAAGGCTTTTTTATTATATGAATAATTAAAAGCTATTATTTCATAAAGTCTCACAGACAATTGCTGTGGGTAATTTAACGGGGAGAACTTTTGTTTTCTTAGATGATATGCTATTTTGTCTAGAGTCATTCTGTGTATTGAGCAGTTTGTTTACAAGATATTCATGCCTAAAGAGCAAACAAGAGTTTGTATTGATTGCTACAAATAAAACACATTCAAATCCCATTAGTGGGATTATTTTCTCTGATGAACTGATGTTTTAAACCTATGAACTTCTTTTTTGTGTTTGGACACTAGTGATTTGGAACAAACAACAATATTACAAGAGCACTCAAAATGGTTGGGGGTGAGAGATAGAAAAAGAAACTTTTAATTTATACAGTGCATTGGAAATGAAACCTGACCTCCATTATGTCTCGCTTTCTTCATTTGTTAAAGAAGGGTAGCAGTATTTACTTCTCTCACTAGGGTGTCACACAAATTAACTTGATAATGATTATAACATGCTGTGAAAATTCAAAGAGCTCTCTCTGATTTCTGATGAATACAGTTCTGGAGCCAAAACAAAGGTGATTCATTTTAAAGGCTCATCAACACTAGAGTTCATTTACAGTCTACATTAAGATATCCTCTAACTATAGCTGGGGTCATCTTAACTATATTAAGAAGTTCTTGGGAAACTTTCAAAAATGTTTATACTAAAATTTTTATAGATATTTATGGGTTGAGTTTGTTCCAAACAAAATTAATAAGTATTCATTTGTATGACAGTAGAGCTCAAGTCTTCTTCAATATGTATATTGGAAATTTAAGTCCTCATTGCAGTTAAGCATAAGGACCAGAGTACTAACCAAGCTGTAAGGAGGTTATGTACTGAATTAATCCTTTTTCAATATTTTTATTATGTCTTGATTTATTTAATGCTAGGATTTCCCATACAAAGACCACCAAGGAAATATGCTATTCATGCAAAACAAACCTCAGTAAATTTACTAGACAAGGGAGAGTACCACACTCCAGGGTCTGAATAAAGGTGTCAAAAAGGGGCAAGATATTAAAGGTACTTGTAGCCTTAGGGGACTAGAGCTGCAAAAGGCTGATTTTAGGTTGGAGTATAGTATAGGGTTAGGATCAGCCAAGATTTGTAAATTATGTGTATTTCAGAAAGAGTTGCTGATCTCTTTAAAACATGCACTTTTCAAAACATGAAACATTAACCTGGACAATTAATGTTGCTCTGAACCTCCTGGGACATAATAGTTCTGAAAAGCAGTAACTTGAACTTAAGACACTTTGTGTTGCACATGATTACTTGGTGAAGTCTTTTTTTTTTTTTTTTTTTAAACACATAATACATTTTTCAAATTGCAATTTTGAATCCATTTTTCAGTTCTTGTCCCACTCCCTGCCCACATCTGGATATGCTTCAGTCTAAGTGGAAAGAGAAACCATTATTATAAGGGGACAAATTCAATTCACATCTTCATGGAATCTTGATGCTTCATAATTTTAAGTCAAGTATTCTAAGGTAATTGTCTTGATTTATGTAACAGCGGGATTTTCTTACTATTTCATTGTATTTCTGAGGGTAGTCATACAGTCGCATTTAAAATTCTGAATATCAAACATTTGGTGATTGAAAAAGATAAATGCTAAGATCTTCCTTAGGTAACCAGTGGATATTTTGTTTTCATTTGGATTTGTATTCTACAACTTTGCCAGTATCTGAGATACAGGTAGAATATCAGGTGACTGTAAAGTATGAATCACTGGAGAATATCTGGACTAAAAGAGAGGAGTATCTTTTAAACATAGGTGAAGAACAAAACCAAATATAGGATCACGTGGCAATCAGCGATCCTGACATTGGGCAGGGGAGAGAGCCTCCTAAATGTTCACCTCATTGAGTTATGGCCTTTGACTGGTAGTCTGTTGCTTTGAAACATCTTTTGGAGATTCTCTATAGGTTATCTCCAACAAGTACAGTTTCAGTGGTTTGAGGTTTTGTTGGTTATTGTGCTTTTGTCTTTGTACAGTAGATACTACCATTTTAACTGGGAAATACCTATCCAAGAAGGAAACTTAGAATTTTACTTGTGCAATAACCATTAATACTTTATATGTTCTTCAGGAAGTTTCAAGTTGTCTAAGATTTTTTCAAATATTCTAATTTTTTTGGCCTAAGATAATGTAGAGGCAGATTACAGAGTGTTCAGGAAAGAGATCCTTGATGGTAACTCTTAAAGGCTCCCAATGATGCCTTATATGAGCCAGCATTGTTAAACATCCCTATGGATATATGACACACAATAATTTATAAACACGTCATCAATGATTAACCAGAGAAAACTATATCATGAACATTACTAATTAATCATATATGCAGATCTACAAATGTCATCACTGACAAAATGATTTAAATCTAGTGACATTTTTTGTTGATGTAGCTGACAGATAAAATATTTTCTCAAATTCTCATTTATTAATTTTCTTTCCTTTATCCTCAGGTTGATTTAAAAGAGGTGTTCTTCTTTTTGCAACAGCTCTGAGTTAATTAAAATGTAAAGGAAATGTATGAAAATCTTATGTTTGCTATCCTTTTATAAGGTGAAAGGGAAATGTTTATGTTACCCACTGGCTAGTCAAAGACCTTAAATTTACTCTAGTTGTAAAAGATATCTTAGCAGTTTGATTATACTGAATTTTCAAAGTAAATCTGAGAAAACAAGAATAGGTATACCCTGAATTTTCAAACCACCATAGAAAGTAATAATTAGAGAGTTTTCTTTCCTTTCAAAATAAGAAATTATTTTAAAGAAATTATTTGAGAACATGCCAAGCAGAGAGATAACACACTATTTCAGTGAAAGAAATTGATTTTTTTTTTTTTATCAGCTTGGCATTGGCTCTTCCTAAATGTTTTAAGAAATTCTTTTAATAAACCATCTGGATTTAATGACTAAGTATTTGTATAATTATGTCTATTCATATTTTTCTATGTATTCTTAAATAACTTTTTGTTATTTTTGGTTTTCAAGGAATTTGGCTATTTTATAAAAGTTCCTTGTTCTATTAAAACATTTTCCTAGTATTTATTATCCCTTTAATGCTTTTTAGATGAGGTATTTTATCTCCTATTTCACTTCTTTATTGGCAATTTACATTTCTCTTTTCTTAACTAGTCATTATTAAATATCACTGATGCAAAATTTTAAAAAAATTAACTTTTAGTTTTTCCAGGGTTCTGTTTTCAATGAATTAGTTTGCTTTAATATGTATTGTTTTTTTATTCTAGTATATCGAACTTAATTTGTTCTTGTTTTCTCTATTTTCTTTCTATGAACTAAATTGTGTCCTCCCAAGTTCATATGTTCAAGTCCCACTACATAGTGTTAAATTAGAGATAAATTTGCTTTAACTTTTTTTTAAGGAAAGGTGCAGGCAGGAATGAGGGCAAGTAGGTAGGTAGGCCGGAAGAGAGAGCAGGAAGAAGCATTGTTATTTTATTTTTATTTAGTTGACACTAGTTGTGTTCCCATGACCCAGGATTTGAACCCAGGGATATGTGGCCTGTGCTCTTTCAAAGGCTTTTGATCTAAGAACTACTCTACCAGGATGTGCCTACTTCATGTATTATAAAGCTCGCATATTCATTGCATGCACAACTGAGTTCATTATGTCTTTCTAATTTCCCCCTTTATCACAAAATGTCATGATATATTAGAAATATTCTTTGACTTGAGAGGTATGTCATCTAATGTTAACATGACTGTATTAATATTGATGTATATCAATATGGTTATGCTATACAAGTTCTTTTGCTGGTTGTTTGGCACATCTTGTTTCATATTTTACTTTAAAATGTTCTATATCTTTAGATTTAATTGTGTTTTATACACAATTGAATTTTTTTCATCCAGGCTCACGTTCTTTGTTTTGTAATTGGTATATATTACATATTCATTTAATGAAATATTTTACACAGCTGGCTTTACATCTAACATTTTGCTAATTGTTTTTAGCTTGTCCTTCACAGAGGTGGTTGTTTTTTACTGTCTCTATTAAGAAGATATCATGAAGAAAGTATTATATATGTCATGCAAATGAATTAACTTTTATTGTGTAGATATTTAAGATTCATTAAAAAATTTGTGACAGTGAAAATTAGCTTTTAGTGGGATAATGGCTGAGGTTATCTGAATGAAGCTTGGCCAAGAATGAAGAAAATTTGTAAGGAATATATAGAAATAGGCCTGTCAAAATATGCAGAAAGCTTGAAATTGTGGATACCAAAATAATGATAGAGAAGAAATTTGAGAGGTGAAATGCTAGGAAACTCCTAAGTTTCTATTGTGAGAAATACAACTGATGATAGTATCATTTCTTGGATAAGGTACACAGGAAGACAGATGGACTTGAAGGTGCCAGGAGTTTGTTTTTGGACTTAATATGATTTCAGTCATTTGTGGGTCATTTTAACTGTAGGCATTTATAATGAACAAGACAGACAAGTCTGGATATCATGCAAAGTTTTGGTCTAGAGAAACAAGTGTGGAAATTACTCACTTATAGATGTTAGGTGAATAGGAAGAAGGATGACAGTTCCTGACGAGTGTATAACTGGAGATTGTATGTGTATATGATCATATGAATAGGGAGCATGTGGGTATATGCGTGACTACTCATGAGGGTATTTTAAAGTATTAGATAATAGAGGAAAAATAAACCTTTTTCGGTATCAAATCAAACAAAATACAATACACAGTAAAAAACAGATCCTAGCTGAATCAAAATTGCTAAGAAGTTCCTTGTTCAATCTTGAGTTGTTATCAGTGAAGTTATTCTACTACAGGCTCCACATTTTTTTTTGAGGTTGCAACCATCTTACCAGCACTGGGGCTTTTCGGCTCTCATTCTAATTACATTTCTGCAAAGATTTTTTAGTCTCTTATCATGAGAAGTTAATGAACACATTCACTGACTAAAAAGACCAGCATCTGCTTTAAAAGATGAACAACTACGTGAAGTCCTAAAACAATGCCTTTAATTTTAATAGGGCTGATGCTAATTATATCCAGTTTCAGGAAGTTACATTTTTTTACATTCTCTGAGTTGGTCATAGCAAATGATTCATAAACTGGAATTAAAATATCTATGAATTTTTATCATAGTGATATCTGAAAATTATTTTTTGGACTCCAGGATTTTTAAACTAAATGAAACTGTTTACGACACAGTTTTGCTGGTGACATACTAGTTTGGAAAGGGAATGAGGAATTGGCAATTCAAACAAATAAGGAATAAAGATTTAGATAAAAGCTGTTACCTAGGATACATATATTGCAAAAAAAAATGACCTCTTTTCTAGTGATATCACACATTCTCACTGATGCAGATGAGCCAGTTTACTCTAGCAGTCACACATATCTATAACTTGCTTTTTGCTTTCTAACGATATACCTGGTGCTCAAAGACATTCACACATCATGGTCAGACTGATTTCAAGATGATACACATATCCTGAAAGTGAAATACTGGTTGTTTATGACTCTCTAGAAGAAAATATTATACTATCATTTAAAAATAGCACTGCCTTTGTTAAAGCCTACAATGTTATTAAAATAGTTTCTATTATCATCTTCCTACAGGGCATAAATAAATAGACAAGGAAAATAAGTTCTCTTAGGAATTCTCTTTTCTCATTTCTATGGAATATTCACCCTCTTTATTTGAGATGTATTTGATTTCTATTCAGGCTGCAGTGTTTATCCCAATTCACTGACATCATTCTGCTAACTTCATGCTTAACTGCATAACCTAGGGCTATGGTAATTTGCACTCCCTGGCCTCCCCAGGATGCTGCAGGTCAAATGGCTCCTGTTGACAGAAAATGACACAATGATGTGCTCTGCCATACCAATTCTTTACTCATGGTCTGTGCCTGGACTGGTGCACATATATATATAGTGTCTGTCCATCTGGATAAGGTAATGCAGTCATCATGCAAGACATGGGTTGTTTGCTTTTAGAGGGCAAGATTGTGTCCCTTCATACTGAGCCCTTTATTATCCATTTCTGAGTAGCCAATATATTTTAATAAACTATTACATGCAGAACAATCTACCAGTGAATGATTTACAGGAAAAAATACAAATTGCTATTTTGCAGGAAACAAATACTACACCAAATTCATAATCTTCCTCAACTTTTCACTTAGACTGATAAGCTGTTTGTCCTATAAAGGCCTTAAACTGTTTGTTCCTTATGTATGTGTATATTTATATCTTATTCGAATAGTAATATCTTAAACTTGCATAATTTATAAAGCCCTACTTAATATTTTATTTGATTCTGACAAGCACTCTATCTCCACTAAAACATGAGTATTTTAGAAACAAAATCTATGTCTAATTAATCTTTGTAACAACAGTGCCTAGGAGCTTAACTGATATTCTAGGTTGATATTCTAACTATTGAATGAAAAAGTGAACAAACGAGTGAGTGAGTGAGTGAAAGAATTATTTCACGGGAACATCAAGAAGTATATTACTATAGTAGGCTTGCTCTTGAATTCAACTGAGTCCTAATGAGAAGTAGGCCAAAAGAATGCTACTTTAGATTACAACTCTCACTTCAGAAATTTCAAGAAAACAAACAAAAACATTCCTGGAGAAGAGAAATAGACTAAATTCATACAGTAAGGGTCACAGAAGACACATGGGATGATGGCCAAGTGATGGTCAAATGTTAGTAAGATTTAGGGCATTTCGTCTCCAAAACACTGTAGCATAAGAAGTGCCGTATTTGCTGGGCAGCAAAGGGAGGAGAGAGGAAGAATATACTTTTCATTTTTTAATTGTATTGCATAACAAACTATCAGTAACTTAGGATCTTCAGGTCAGAAATCTGGCCACAAACTAGCTGGGTTTTTGGCTCGTGGTTTCACCAAGGCTAACACCAAGGTGGGAAGCTCTTAACTGGAGCTCAAGTTCCTTTCCCTAACTCACATGATTGTTGACAGACTTGAGTTCCTTGCCTTTGCAGAACTAGCAGTCAATAAGATCCAGTTTTCTTATGGATTATTGTTCTGGGCTCACTCCCACCTTTCAAAGACTTCTCAGAGTTTCCTGCCATAAGCTCTTATCCTCACATGCCAATTTGTGTCTTCCGGGCCAGTAGGATATCACCTGGCTCTGAGGCTTCTTAGAATTTATTTTGAGGATTTCCCTGATTGGATCAGTTTCCTCAGCTAATCTCCTTTTTGATTAGGCTTTAATTAGTAAGTTTCCTTTACTATATACTATGCAGTGATACCATTGAAAGATTTCCCATGATAGTGACATATTACCCATGGAAGGACAGGCACACCATGCACTGGGAACCCTGCAGGTGGACCATGCTAGAATTCTACTACTATTCTACACCCCGGAGTGAACAATTAATATTTGAGAAAGGTAGAAAATGCAGTGCACAGAGAAGAAGAGAAGAAATGTTTAAAAGGTGTCCTAATATTAGAGATTCTGAAATATTCTGTGAGAGAAATGTCAGACTTGGGGGTGGATAGCAGTGAATTGAAGCAGTCTCTGAGGGGAAGACAGCAGAGAAAGAGACTTAATAATTTTCCAAAGGTTGATGGTACCTTGTCAAGAGAAGAATTAAAGGAAAGACGTGAGAGACTGTGTACCTGGTGATCACATTGGGAGGACTATGATTATAAAATTACTAGGGGTAACTCTGAAAGACATGTTGGCAGTAATTCAGATTCCAAAGTTTAAATAGAAGTTTTAGAGGTAGAGTAATGGTGTATGTTTTGAAAGAAATAGTTCATAATAAAAAAATTCTCAAAATTGCTGGTTTGATTATGCAGAATTATAGTGATAAAAACTATATGAATGCTACTCATAAACTAAATGACTGCTTGAAAGACAAAAGCAAATGACTTAAAAAAGCACTAGAAATGTCAGAAGTTTCAACTGAGAGGTGAAAATGAAAACATCAGTAATAGCACTTAGAAAAAGTTTCAAGTGTCATATAATGGAAACTATCACTAAGCTTGATATTGACAGGTGCATTTCCCTGATCACATGTGAGACATCTGTCAGGACTCTTTTCTGCAAGTAAAGAGATTTGGGCTGATTTATAGGGTTTTGCCAGAGGTGAACAACAGGGTATTTCTTTTTTATTTAAGAGCTTTCAATATGGAGAAACAAAATGCACAGGGGCAGAAACAATATTTCAAGTCAATTATATGGCACGGAAGGGCATATTTAGTCCAATTACTCAGTCATATCTGTAAAGAATAAAGGGGAGAAAAATGGAAGCACAGATATGTGGACTAAAAGAGAAAAAAACAGAAATTTTTTTCAGAGGACGGAGCTTGAAAGGTTGTTCCCCAGAGCACTTGCTTAATTTGACAGGGAACAATGCTGAAAAATTTCAAGGATACATGTGTTATGAGATTCATATGCACTTCATTCCCAAATTGAGTTCTTGGAAAGTAATATGAAGAAAAAGGAAACACAGAAGTTTGAGGAGTGGAAACAGAAGAAAGGAGGAAAGGCAGGAAGAGATCTAAATGAAAGTCACTGAGTACCATTTAAACAATGTAAATTAAATATATATATAAATACATAAATATGAATATATATAAATATATATAAATTAAACAATGTAAATAGCTGTCACAAAAGGCAAGACTACAGAATAGAGGCCATTACAGAAATAAAAGAATGCCTATAGAACAGAATAGAAATAGAGTCTTGTTTCCCAGAAAGGTTGCATTGCAGAGTGCAGATTCTTGCCAAGGTCATGGCTTTTACTTTGCTGCTCTCACCGCGGTCTCCACTGCTGCCTCTGGAAGTGCCCACCACAGTGTCCCCTGTACGTGTTAGCTCTGAAACTTTCCTGGAACTGCTAAAAATAAACTTGAAGGACTCTATTTTATCAGAACTATTTTTAAACTGGTTATTATTTGTTGCTGTTGAAGAGGGACCTAGTGAACTAATTCACATAATGATGTTGTCTGATAAAGCTTAATGAGATTTCTCCTCAGGAAACTGGGCATTTTGTTGCAGGGAGGGATTACCTAAGATGGGATATTCAGGCAACGAATGTCTGATTTAGGAGCCTGGGTCTTTCCATGCCTTTAAAATTGAAGTACATATATAAGTGCCTAGTCATCCTGTAAATACAACTAGTCCTGGTCTATCACTTATTTGAACCCTACATATTATCAGTTGTGATCATAGAATAAAGTCTGGACTGATTAAATATTGTTAATGATGCAGCTTCATTTGGCATCTTAATTTCTGGGGAGCACATTTTAACAAGCAGTTGCTTAAAACGTGCTGGGTTAAACAGTACAACTGACATTAGGGACACAATATTGAGTCAGGTGTCCTGCTGACATAGAGCTCACAAATCAGCAATCTGGCAAGGAAACTAGTTCAGTGCACAACTAACCACATTTCATTAAATCTGTAACACACCTTTTAGACACTGTCACCTCAGATGTTGAGACGCTTCATAAATTGATGGGATTTTATGGGCAGGTTGGGTGGTAGGGATCACTTGCACAGTGCAAGGAAGAACTGAAATTGTGGTGTTCAACTTACTGTCTATGGATGCTGATCTGCAATGGTGCACACCCTAAACCTCTATAATATTACTTTGCAATACTCCTTCAATAAAATAATTTTCTAAAAGAGATACCATAAATGCTAGACATATTATTATAAATTAAGGGCATTTGATATGAGGTTGATCATAATGAGTCAAAATCATATTTTAAAAACTAATTTTCATATTCAGTTCATGCTATGTATTTTTGAATCATTCACAGGTTCATACTGATGACTTTTCAGTGAAATTAAAATTAGTGCTTTGCTGAGTATAATTTTTAAGTTACTTGTTTAAAATACTCAGGATAAAGACAGGAGGAAGGCAAAATAAAAGATGGTATCACAGGTTACAACAAAACCATTTATTTTTCTTAGTAGCATATAATATAATGAGATACATTACAGTTAATGGCATCTTAGATTTCAGGAACACAACATTTCTAATTACCAGGAAATCAATGCTACATACATCTTACAAAACCACAGAAGAGGAAATTGGAGAAAATAATGTCAAATTTCATATAGGTTTTGATACAATGGGAATACTGAAGAAGAGTTGAAAGAATTTCAGTAAACAGGAAGGAAAAAGGATAGGAGACCCTCTGCTCACAGGGATATAAGAACATTTCACATTTTAATCTTAACAATTGAGTGTACCAGTGTGCTGGCTTATCAAGGTTCTTGGAAGCATAGTAAAAGATGAAATTGGAAAGGTAACTTGTGATCAGATAGTAAAAACCTTTAAAAGACTTTAAATGTAGGTTTCTAAGCTCTAGTGGGACTTTATTTATCTTATTTCTTTAGGCTTGTTATGCTTTCTTCATGTCTCAATGATAGTGAACTTGTATTAATTTTCTTGGCAGTTTAAACTAGCTTAAAGGAGGATTGTAGAAGCATTAGCAGTAGTCAATGTTAAGTTTTCTTGTAAGGCAGGTATTGATTTGATTCTTAGCTGAGTGACTTCTTACCCTCAAATCACAATAAATACACAAAAGTCAGGAAGAGCAGTGAGTTTTTTAGAAGTGACTATCAAGATAGGGATTAAAGCTTTCCTTTCTTTGTGAGTTACCCATATATTAATCGGTTTGTTAGGGTAATACATCTTTTCGGGGAACTTAAGTGTGACTGTCTCCTCCTTTTCCATCATTAGATAATAATCATTGCTGCTGACATTAATATTTCTGCAGGATAGGATTAAATTTGATAATGATTCGTTTATTATGTTAGCTTCCTCTCCTCCTCAACCTTCCCACTTTTTTTGTTGTTGTTAATTCAGAAATTGTAGAACGGTAAATCAATAAATCATGACTGATACGGCTTCTTAAGTCACTTCGCAGGCACTATATAGCTAGTGCTATTTCTTTCTCCAAGAACCTAAGAATGCTTAGGTGCACATGTTCTAGGGAGTTGCTTATAAGTACAGTGAATCTGGATCCAACCCGCAGACCCAGCCTAAGCTACATTCAGCAGGGACATACTTCTGGCTGTGCATTACTGAGAGTGGCCACTGGGCAGCTATTGAACAAAAGAAGTACTCCACCTAACCACCTACTGAAGTTATATTAATGTGTGTATCCATTTCATACCCTGATTACCTTCTACCCATTATAACCAAGGTATTCATGCTAATTATTGAGATATTGCTCTTTAGTTTCAAACCCATGCTTTTAAATATCACTTCCTGATAACTGGGTTGGGAGTCTCTGTTTTTGCTTCAAGGCCCAACTTCCTGTTGGCTCAGCCAATAGGGGACAATAGGAGGAGCCTGCAAGGTCTAAGGAATGAGAAATGACTTAGTCCTTCCTGTTATTTCCTGCCTGCTTCTGGTCTTGTCAAGGTCACCCAGTATTACTTCTTTCTCCCTCTAGCAGCAGGTGAATGCCAAGAGTCCTAGGTCTCAATGTCATGACAAATAAATAAAAACTCTAAAATTCTACATTTTACATTACTAAAATCTCTGCCCTTTGTTCCCTAGTAGTGGTAGCTGCTTCTTTATAACTTAGAAGAGTTTTTTGTTTGTTTGTTTTCCTATCTTTTCCTGTTTAGCCATTTTATGTCTAGTTAAATCATTTCTACATTAAATTTATCTTAAATTCTTTTTAAATCATCAGTGTGGTTTCTCTTATCTGACTGGACCTTGACTAACACAGTGTCTGTGATCTGCATCTAGCACCTAAATCACAGTATTACAACTTGTTTATTTTGCACCAAGATTAGGGATTTTATTTTTATCAGAAATATGATCATATAGTTGGAGGGACAAGTCCATGCATGTCCTTTGCATATTACTTGTGAGGAATCTAAAGGTGGCAACCAATGTAGAGATCAGCCCTCGCTTTCTCCTTTGGGTAGTTTCACATTTATTCTGATTTCTTTCTAACAAACAGAATTACTTTTGGGGGGCATTCTTACACTATATTACTTTGAGATTTTTCTGTGGTTTCACTCAGAATAAGATTATATCAGGGTCCTAACATCTCGGTTGCATGTATGATTTATAATTATACTTCAGTTTTAACTCATTAAATATGCTTGTCAACAGTTAATAGGTAACATAGAATGTTAGATACCAAAATCATAGCTAAATGAAAAAATCATTAACACTAAATACATAGCTGTTCAACAAAACTAAGACTCCTAAAGAATTTTTCTTTTCAATCAGTGGTAAATATGACATAGGAGACAAATATATTGCAAAATTTCTTAATTCATTTGTATATTATTACTGCCACATTCTTTCTATTATAGGTCTTTTATGTTCTAGTTGTCATCCAAAGTCCTAGAAATGTTTTAAAGAACAAACATGTGTACCAAGTGAGTGACTAAAGCATCTAAAAAGTTATTAATAGTTCTAGATAAGTAACTGAATAAACTCAGAAGAGAGGGTATTCACCTTTCTCAGCATGCAGGGACAGAAGTAGGGGTCAGAGAAGACAAACTAATGTGGATCATGAAAGGTATGAGAAAAAGGATAAGGACTGGATATTCAGAGTGGAAACAATGTGTACAATGGCATGGAAGCATGTAAAATTTGAGAAACTGAAAATGGTTGTATATCATTAGAGCAAGAAGCAATGAGTTGAAGGTAGCAGGAGTGAAGGATACAGAAAGGAAGTCTTGACAAGACCCTGGAGAACTTTATGCAATCTTGACTTGTAATTTGTACTTTTTTTCTTTAGAGAGGGACCCATTGAAGAATTTTAAGAGATTTCTGTAAAAAAAATAAATAAAAATTTGCATCTTGGATAGGCACTCCAATTGCAGTCTAGAGAATGTCTTGAGATGAAATACTCTAAAGATAGTAAAACTAATAAGGATGCTTTCTTAATAAGCCTTTGGGAAATCAACAGTCCTCACGCTAGTATCATAAGCCTGTCTCCTTTCCTTCTCTTCATCTATATCCTTTTATATTTTGCTTTAAACAGGCTAGCTAGAGAGTTTTGGTCTGTCAATTGCAGGAGTAGTGATTTATCTTCCTGTTCATGCCCAGTGAGATGCTTGCCACAGAGGAGCAATAAAGGTCCTCAATATATGTCACTTAATGAATGAGTGAATGACCTGAATTAAGACAGAAGCAACAAAGGTAAAGAGAAAAGGGTGGATTAAGGGCCTTTTACCAATTACCAGATAAACTATTAGGATGTAGAGTGCGCAGAAAAGGAGGAGACTAAAATTATACCTCTAGAGTTTCTGGGCAAACTAGGCAACTGGATAAATGGTGATACTACACAGATTAAAAAGAGCAAGAGAAAAAGGGGATTGAAGAGGTCTTACTTAACAGTCTCACCTTAAATACAGAAACATTTGTTTTTCTCCTAAAGTGTGCACCTAAGCCTTATACCTGTTGATAGGAATGTAAATGAATGGAACCTCTATGAAAAAACAGTATGGAAATGCCTCGAAAAATCAAGATTAATCTACCATTCAATACAGCAATCCTAATTCTAGGCATACGCAGAGAATATAAAAATCTAATCAGAAAAAAGTATCTGCACCCTCATGTTCATAACAGCATGGTTCACAATACCCAAGACATGGGAACCCTGAATACCCATCAACAGATGACTGGATAATGAAGCTGTGGTCCATATACTCAGTGGAATGCTATGCAGCCAAGAAAAGACAAAATTGTTTCCTTTGCAACAACAATCTGGGTGGAACTGGAAGGGATCATGCTAAGTGAAATGAGATAGAAAGAAAGAGAAATACAGGATGGTTTTACTCATAAGTGGAATATAATGAAACCAAACAAATGAACAGACACCCACAAAATTTATAGGACACAACAGCACAGTGGCTTCCAGGGTGGCAGTGGGGAGGGAAGAAAGAAGGGGACAAGATGGTGGTAAAGGGCACTGGATGCTGGTGGTGGGTGTGGTGTGAAATATACACAGATTGAGATGCAATATGAAGACCCTAAAATACAACATTTTAAACAAAATAAATTAAAAAAATGTCATTTAAAAAAAAACCCTACACCAAATGATAAAGAGGTTACTCTGAAAATAAAGTCACGGTCATTAGCTTCTGCTGTCCCCAGATAAGTGACATGGCAATGAGACACTACGGAGGATTTTGCCTAATATAACCTTGCTTCGAAAAATTTTGGTGCCTAATATTTGTTTATCAAACCATCACTAGTTTATTGATAAAATAATCTGAGACGGTCTCTTTTTTCCCTCTTTCATTATTTGGGCTATCAGTCATCTCTACTAAAATCTCAACCAGTTTTGGAACTTTACAAAATTTCCCTTGCTCACAATAAAATTTTCTCATAAATGCACTTGCTGCTACTTATTATATTTAAGAGTTGAGAGATAATTCTTAACTTGCTTTTTTACATCTTAGCCACAAAGTATTTTCTGTGACCTGAGATTTTACTACTGCTGTGAGAGAACAAGCAACAATTATCTTAAAACAAAGAGTGAAAGACAGAAAAACCTTCAACAGATATTTTAGGTTTCAAGATAATGCAAATATGGAGTTCAGACATCTGGTTTCTACAAATGAAACCATTTATTAACATAGATATCAAATTAAAATAACTAGGTTTTTTATTTACTTATTACTAATGAAAATACAATTTCTAAAATAATCTTTATTAAATAGTTTCATGTACTTAATTCAAATCAATTAGAAACTAGAATGCCTAATGTGTAAATTGAAGAAACTAGGTTGCAAATATCATAGTTTCTTCTAATTTTAACTTCCTTAGCTTTTTATTTTTAATAATCTTGATACTGGCTGAAACTTCAGCTACAAAACAGCCAAAATACGGCAATTCCAGTCATAAACATAATAATCTGCTTCCTTTTACATGATAAACATGCTCAATAATATTGCATTTTGCCTAAAATATAGGTGCCTGCTTAATTTTGGAGATTTTCCTCCTCTGACTAACCAACCAGATCAGGGATATTAATTTTTCTGAATACTGCTTCATCCCAATGTTAGTGGTATATAAACTTTTAATGATTTTAATAGCCTTCTATCATTTAATTTCCATTATATGTCTTCTCTGACTGCATTCTGTCTCAAGGAAGATTCATTGCTGTGAAATGGCCCATTTTCAAACAATAAATTCACCTAAAATTTATTCTAACTAGGCATGCCCCGGTGGCAGGGCAGTTCATACCAAGGGTAGTCCGTATATACTTCCCAAGGTCCCAGACTCAAGACTCAGGGTGGCCCGGGAAATAACAAATGATCGACAACTGAATAAAATAAAGTGTATCTTCCTCCTCTCTCTTCCTGCCTTCCTGTTTACTCACTTTCATTCCTGCCTATACCTCCTTTCCTTTAAAAAGAAAAAAGCATTCATCTTTTAAATCATATTTTAGTAGTTGTTAAAAGACAAATAAAAATAATCACATCATTCACACTCATTCTCCTACAGCATTATGCATGCTGCACAATGATCTTTCTCTCTCATAATGTGCCTTTCCCATCCAGCTAGGAACATGAGGGGAGAAGACCAGTCCCGGAATATCAACTCAGGAAGTAATTTCACAATCACAAGCACTCAAAAATAAGTGTAGATGGAAGAGAATTGATGTGACTGAGAATAGGGTGAGCAATAAGGACATACATATTATATGAGATTCCACTGAACCACTCTGATAGCCCCATTCTTAAATCTGACTTGGGTTCCATGCTTTAGAGGGTCTATCTATTATAAATGCATGGTCAAAAAATGTAATAAACACACAGCGGGCATTTGTCTCGGAACAGAGTGCTCAAATCTGGCAGAATTCAATGGATAACCCATCATTAACTCATAACCAACATCATTCATGAAAAGAAGAAGCTAATTACATCCAAACACCATATGGGTTTTGATGCCTACATTCGAGTATAAAAGTGCATGGGTTAAGATAAATCAAATTAAACATTAAAATACAACCTCTTAAATTTCAAAAATGTGATATATTCTTGTTTAACAAAATATTATTTCCTATAGTACGAAGTGTACATTTTCTTGCTTACTTTTGGGCATTCTAACTGGTGTTTAGAATACTCCTGTAATAAGAGTATTTTTGCTAATAGTTACAGGGAGACTGAGACATTATTCAGACATTATTAAAAAAATCGTAATACTTAATTTGCATATATATGGGATATATATATATATATATGTGGCTTGGCAAACATAAACCTAATACTGATATTTTTCCATTGTCAATTGCATGGACATTGAATACCAGAATTCTTGTTATCTTGTTATCTGTATTTAAAACATAAATAAGGTCTCATCACTACATCAGAAAGATTAAAAACCCCATCCTTATTGATATAATTTGATCAAAATTATCTGTATTAATCAATTATACTTTGCATAATGCATTTTGAATTTAACAGAAAATTTTAAATTATTGTAGAAGAAAAACAGATTTAAAACATATGAAAAACAATTTACCTCGAAAAGGTAAAAACCTTTTATTTTTAATCTCATTTTACATTATTACTATAAATATATTAAAAATGTATTCCAATTTAATACCTGTTATTTCTGCTTCTTTTACTATGTATGTATGTTATTAGCATACAAATTATGTGAAAATTCTGACTAACAACAAAAAACATCATTTATTTTGCTGAAATTCAAGCAAGAAATAAATTTACTAAAATAAAAATGTACTAATTTATCATTTCCCATTTACTCAGCTATCCAAACATTGCCATCTCAAAACAAAACACCCAGTCATGTCAAGAGTAAGTTTATCCAATTTTTCTTTTCATTAGTTTTAAGTGTGGATGATTTGATAGTAACAATGTTTAATTATAAAATATTTTAAATAAAATATAACCTTCTAGTGTCAAATTTCAGGCATTAAAATAAACCTGACTTTACTCCTTTTATAAAGTTTCATTATTATGAAGGTGATTTTTGTTAGGGTAATAGTAGTAGGTCTGTTTCATTTAACAGATTGTTTCTTAAATTTTAAACATTCGGACTTACATTTTGCTGATCTCTGCCTATGCTCTAGGAATGTATGAGATGGCCTCACAGGCCATGATGCTGTCTAATGGAAACCTGCAGCACTTTTTGTCCGATTCAGGACCTGAGGACACAGTGTAGGACAATCTGTTAGAGCCAAGCTTGGACACACTCTTGGAATGCCAAAAATACAGAAGTTTGGGATTGGAAGAGAGTTTGGAGAATATCTAGAATAATCCCTTTCATTTCATAACCAAAATTATTGAGAGTGAGGAACCATATGACTTTAGTTTGAAACTAATTTTTCAAAGGTTCGTGGAAGAAGGTTTCCCTCCAACGCATCAAACTACAGATCAAATATTTTCTGAAGACACATTTAGAAGATGTTTCTTCACAGGTTGTTTGATTTTCAGAAATAGTATTAATTCGACCAATAATGCACAACCAACCAACTATGGAAGAGAGAGAGGAAAGTAGTAAGGCAACAAAGGGGAAGGGAAGGAAAGGGAAGGGAGGAGAAACCAATAAAATATTATCTTTCCTTTTCAGAAATGTGACAAGGTCTTGCTGCTGCTGGGGAAAAAGAAGTAAAAACCAAAAACCAAAAATCTTTCCATGACCTTTGGTAACACTGAGTTCATGTTCATAGTTAGAATGTTAATTTAACAGCAACTTCGATGATTTGCCTTCATTTCCATGATCAAGTTACAGATTTTTTTTAATACAACATGAAATAAAAAGTGTAGCTTCTGAAGAAAATTGAGATCTTGCAATCCAAAGCAAATTACGTTACACACCAACCAAGCTGAAACTGTTAGAAATGAGAAGTAGCATGCTTTCATTTTTTAAATATTTACTTGTACAGTAGGCCTTTATAGAATTTTTGTGAGATATTATGCTTTCTATTTCCCTCACTTCTGCTGTCAAACTGACATGAATTCCTTTTCTTAGGTCATCAAAGAGTAAATGTAAATAAATGGAGAAAAAAGCAACCAAGACCTGATTCTCAGCCTTAAATGCTATCAGGTCCTTGTTTCCTACCTGCTCATTAGTAGCTGCTCAAGAAAATGTCTCATAAAAAGTCTGCCCTTTCATTTTAATGGCGGCTGTAAATTCCTTCACAATCAACAAAATCAAGCAAGGATTGCAGATATGCTAAAAGAGTCACATTAAGAACTTACTCAAAATAGTTATGGTCCTGGCATGCCCTGGGAGCCTGGTGGTTTAGTTCACAGACATCCCAAGGCCCTGGTTCAAGACTCCAGTTAGGGCTTGGGGGAACAACCAGGAGGAGCAACTAAATAAAATAAAAAGCTTCTTCCTCCTCTCTCTTCTTGCCTGCCTGCCTGCCCCTCTTTATTCCTGCCTGCAGCTTCCATTTAAAAAAAAATATGTATATATATATATATATATATATATATGTATATGTGGTCCTTTATCTTCTATAAGGCAGTCTTTAAATATTCTAGCCTATCTCTCTAGGCTTTTACATTTTCTAGTCCTACCTACAAATCTAACTTTCAGCCCTCAGTTCCTGCAGTCTCTAACACAAACTTTAATTCTGTGTCACACACCTAACCATGAGCACCCCCCAAAATAATTTAACTGCCCCCCTATATTTTCCTCAAGCTATTTCATTATTCTAAAAGGCCCTCCAGGTGGAGTTCATAAGGAAACATTCTGTACGTCTCAGATCACAATTGCCTGTTTTACCTATAGTTCTGCCTGACTCCAGCTGAAAATTCTTCATCTGTAATTTCCTGACACTTGATGCAATTCTCTCTTGCAACATTAATGTTGAATTTTAACTGTTTATGGATCTCACTTCCCTGCTAGAAAGTGAGTTCCTGGGGGATAAAAAAGGACAATCCTTTATTCATTTTTATGTGCCCAGCAACTCATAGGGACCTGACACATGTAGACCCAATAAATGTTAGTGAAATTGAATCAACTCTTCCAAGGGGCCTATTGGATTAAAATTACACCAAGGTAGACATTACTAATATAAATCTTTCCTGAGGGCAGAATGTTTTGTTTGGTTTGCTTTAGTTTAGTTATGTTAGAGAAGAGTGTAGAGAATGCTTGAGGGCACTGAAGTTAAGATAAAATACGCAAGATATTTTATGACACTTCTCAATATATATTTCTAGTTTTAGAAGCTAATTATACAATACAGAGAAAAACATCTTTGCTTATTTACTTCAGTGCTCATGTAGCACTTGGCCAGCAGAGGGAGAAAATACAATATGAAACACAAGTGGCAACAGTTAGCTTTCTCCTTTATAGATGATGTGATCTCAGTATTTTTCTTTGGTTTTTGTTTTTTTAAAATTAGATCAAAATGTGTTTGATTTTGATCCAAGAATATGAGTTATCCAAATGCACTCTACCAGCTCCTCAAATTTTGAAGTCTTACCCTTGTTTTTCTTTAGGTTTAAAGAACTCAGTAGTGTATTTTAGTTGAGAGCTAGTAGGCTCTCATCTGAAATTAATGGAAATGATGCCTTTCAGAGAAAGCTGCAATTTCCATATGCTCACTCCACTCTCATTGCACACAAATGAAATGAACTGGAATATTTAGGCACTAGATATTCTGTTGCATGGGTTTGGGGCAGTTAGCCAAGATCAGATGATATGAAAGTGGAACTCCTCTATAGCAACAGAGAAATGCTTATAAGATGGACGGGGTTGGAAGGTGAATGAGATAAGATGTGGTTGTTTATGATATACCAGTAATGCTACAGACATATTATGTATATGCAATAAATATGTATACATATATGCATACGTGTGAATGCACATATGTATATTCGAATATACGCATTCATATGTATATCTATACTCACAACCAGCCAAATTCATATCATGTGTGCCTCACAAAACCATAAGAAATAAATACATATTAAGAAACAGGTAAAATGAAAGGATTATCCATATCGAACTGTGATTCTTTCATGTAAAGTAAAATTCACAATTCTCATGATTACATGTCAAATAAAATTAGATATTTGAAACAACACATAAAGCTTTCACACCCGCTGCAAACATCTGCTGTTTAGGTAACAGAGTTTGTAATGGAAATAAACAAAACTGATAAAAAAACATACTCAGCAATAACAGATAAGATTGTAATAAATGCAATATACCATCTTCTTTCCTAAAACAGGTGCTCCCTAGATAACATCTTTTCTCCTTACTCTGGCCATACCTTTTTTAGTTTGGCTTCTTCTTGTTCCCTTCCCCTCAACCTGCTTCTATTCTAAATGAACTACTTCAATGTTACAAACATTATCTACCCATGTATCAAAACCCCAAATTTGGACTTTATCCATAGCATCTTTTCCTTTACTGCTACATCTAAAGATTCAGGAAGTCCTATTCATTCTACAACCTTAATGTGCTTCAAACCAGTACTGTCCTCACAAACATCATTACCATTGATTTAACTTAAAACACATCCATTTCTTACCCTATTTCACTATGATTCTTGTTTTTCAACAAGCTGTATTCTACACTATATCTACTAATTTTTTTTTTATTTTTGCATTATAGGTTCATATAAATTATGAGACAGAGTACAAAGATATCCTTGTCTACCCTTTACTCAGTTTGTCCAGTGGTAACATCTCCCAATATTAACATCTCTAATTGTAATATTTCCCAGAGACAACACCAATCAATGGTAATATAGTATTTCCAGTGGAAACAAACATATTACATATATTAAGCTGGATATTGAGATTTATACTAGATATTTCCATCAGCACAAGATTCCTTCATGTTACCGTTTTATAACCACACACACCTTATTTTACTCTCCTATATCCCTAATCTAGTCTCTGTTTCTAGCATTTTGTCAGTTTATTATATAAATTTAAAAATACATTCTAGTTTTTGGAATTGTTTGTTGACACAGCACAATTCTGTGGGGATTATTTCAGTTGCTTGGAATATTAATATTATATTCTTTTGTTATGTAGTATTACATGATTTGGATGCTCCACATTCACCTGTAGAAGAACATCTGGAATATTTCCTATTACTGGTCATTGTGGATAAAATGTCATAAAAATGTATGTACACATTTTTGCAGGAAGCTGTTTTTATTTCTCTGGAATAAATATCTGGGAGTATTAACTACTATGTGATATAGTAGTATTTGTTTATTTTCAAAGAAAATACTAATATTTTATAGACTGGTGCTGCCATTTTATTTAATTCCTACCAGTAATGTATCAACAATCTAGTTTCTCTGTATCCTCAGAGTTTGGTATTAGTATTTTTTTCCATTTTTGTTATTGATAGATGAATAGTGTTATCTCCCTATAGCTTTAATTTGCATTTTCTTAGTGGATAATTTCATTGAGTATCTATTCATGTACTTATTTGCTATCTATTTCCTTTTACTGAAATGTCTCCTTGCTGCTTTTGCCCATTTTTCAATTAAAATATACTTTTACTGTTGAGCTTTTAGTATATAGTCACAATGTATTCTAGATACTATTTGTTTGATCGATATGAGGTTTGAAAGTAGATATTTTTCCACTGTGTAGTTTGTCTTTTTATTCTTTCAAGAGCAAATATTTAAAATCGGTCTAATTTATCAATTTTTCATTTTATAGAACATATTTATGTTATAAACTCTAAGAACTCTCTGCCTACTTCTAGATCACAATTATTTCATGTTTTTTGTCCTAATAATGTTATGGTTTTATGCTTATCATTTAGGCCCATTAATAATTTTTACTTTAATTTTCACATAAGTGTGAGACTCAGGGGAAAGTGTTTGTGGTGTGTATGTTTATTTTTAAACTACAGATGTCTAATTGTTCTGGCATTCTCTGTTAAACATGATATGCTGTCTCTAATGAAATATATATATATATATATATATATATATTTAGCCCCAAACATTTGTGTATATTTGTCTGGATTTCTGGGTTTATCTAATAGGCTGGCATTCATATATATGAATAACCCTTAGCTAGTACCATATAGTTTTTATTATTGTAGTTATATATTATTTGGCCGTTGGTAAGTATAGGAGAATGACACAGAATGAGTTGAAGGAATGTGTGAAAATGTTTAGCTTATGAGACCAAACGGGATTTGAGGACATTTAGGCTAAATGACCTGTGTGATTAATCCAGATGGAAGAGTTTATAAGAGGGCCTAACTGAGAGTGGCAGACTTCAAGAACCACTGACCACCAGGAAAGAGAGGTTTTAGTGCAGAATTCAGAAGACTGTCATTCACTTGAATGCAGGCTTTTTCATCTAGCTCGCCTCAGTAAGTAAGCAGAGTACATATTCCTTCTATGAGGGTGCTTTGTAATATGCAAAAAGCTATGATGAGCACATGACCTTGGTCTCCAAAATCAGTCCAGACAAATTCCATTACTGGCATTCACTCCTGAGCCTTCTGCTTCCAACCACAGACTGACTAATCCACCTCAATTTGTACCTAGTATCTTGCTCAGAGATGAAGGCAAGTCAAACCACATTCAGATAAACATTTCAATCTGGATTCAAGGATAAACATGATGTCCAATGTAAAATAATTTTATATATCTAGATACCAAGAAAACTCCAATTCCTTAGCTTTGGACAATGGAAATTCAAGCTGACTGAGCGAGTATTGGCAATGACCCACAAAGGTGCAGTTCCATGGGTCTGGGACTAAGAGATAAATGAAGATATTAATATTTCAGATATTATACCCCATGTTATATTTTTTTCCATATCCATTATTATTTACTATATTTTTTCTTTTTAAATGAACTCACTTTTTAACTTACATTTATTCATATAAAACAAATTTTATATCACTTCCATCAATAAAATCTCAATAGTTTCTTATACATGCCTAACCATTAATTTGTAAATATCCATTGCTATGCAATTTCAAAATATATTCCATAACAGCACAGGTTCCTATATCATAAAGAGTATGTGTACCAAACAGAGATCTCCCTTGATTTTACAACCAACTGATAAATGACTAAATACTGGGAATGATAACATCTACAATGTATACCTGCACTCATGAATTGCTTTGCCATGCAGAAAATATTTTATGCAACTTGAAATAACTCATTTCTGGCCTAAAACTATAGGGAAAAACTATTGCCGCTATTTACAGGGTTCAGTCTTTGCAATTCTTGGCTGGATTCCTCATAAAGAGGCCATAAAAGTCATTTAATAAAACATTAGCTTCTTTTTATTGGCCATGATGAAGTTTGCCATATAACAAATTTGATACCATATAATCTATAATATTCTTATGATTTATATATTTTAATATAGTGCTTATCTTGCTTCTATATTATAAGTGGTGGAATAGAAGGTGGCAGAATGGAAAGAGGCAGAGAGTCAATATTGTATGGGAATAGTGAAACTTAACATGATAAGTTTAACCTAACTGAAGCTGAAACAAGATAGAATCAGTTGTTTGAGGATAGACAATGGACCATTATAACAACTTCAAGCTGACTAGGAGGTACAGGTTCAGAGACAGAAGGATAAAATGATAGAAATGGAGACTGGAGAAACAGATATGTCTCAAATCTAATAAGACCTCTTAGGACAATTTAGTAATTTGGTCACTATTCTCAGGACAAGTGAACATACCATCCTTTAATTCAGGTAGAAAACTTAATTCTAGTACTATGTATAGATTATCCTTTTTTCTCAAATAGTCACCAATGATCATTAATTCTATCTGCGAATATTTTTTATCACTCATCAAAATATAAACCTTTCAAAATACTAACATCTACCTATATTAGCAATCATTGTGACTATATTATATGTTTTCTTTTGAGCTCTTGAATGCACATGTAAATCTGAAGTTGAGAAAATGTCTAAAAGGAACATTACAGGTGATTTACATTTTGAACCATCTTGGGACCATGAACACCCTCCTGAGATAAATAGTCTACATTTAAAGAACCAGTTGGTTTGAAGGTTCCTGAAGGTCCCTAGCATCATCCCTAGGATTTTTAAAATTAATACCTGATTTGTATACTAGAGGAAAAAATATTCAGCTAATTAAGTATGTGGTGTTTGTGGCAAATCAATTAGCTTTAAACTTTTAATTCAAATTATATTAATATGAAGCTAATATTTAACAGGAAGCATCTTTTCTACTTGGTTGATTATTTCCCACTCTTAATGGCTGGTACATCCATGAATTCTTAGGAGTTAACCAACAACATAACTATCATGCAAATTTAAAAAGTTAGTTAATCTAAAATGTTTGTAGGCACATTTGTCCCAGGTGTTCATCAGAGACCCAAAATAGAGTATTTCAAGACCCTACAAGTACTCTTTTCACTTCAGCTAAATCCAAGAGATTTTTTTATAAATAACTAGGAAGTATTTGGGACGGATAATACCCACGAAACAGAAATATATCAAATGCTGCTACCATATTTCTAAGAATAAAGAGAAGCTAGAATTTGAATCTATATAGGTCAGAGTCTCCAAAGGAATGTCCTTAAGAGTTCTGCAATGTCTCTTTTTCTCCTTCCAGTGACATTAATGCTTTTTATAACTTGCGATTTCATTCCAGCTTATATTTGAGTGGAACAAGAATCAGCATAAAGAGATAACAAAGGTGAAAGGAATCACATCTTTTTTTTCTTTCCTTTTGTATAACATGGAGTTACTCTTTAGCCCTTTCTTCAATCTGAGAAAAATAGCAGTCCTAGACATTTCAAAGGTTAGGGATTTAATGGACAAGAGATAAATAGATTCTGTAGCTTCTGTGACTGGCTATTATCCTGTGGATGATCTCATAAGTCTATGGGTTGATGACAGATGCTTAAAAGTATGAAATCAAGTTGTCCTAGAATTTCTGTTTATACTTTTCATTAAGAAGAGGGTTATTCCCAGACGTTCTTGAATCAATGTACTCTCCTCCCCCATCATGTCTAAATAGCCAAAGTAACTCCTAAAAAATAGGAATAAGATTTAAAGAAAGTGAGCCTAGAGTTACATAAATAAAATATAGCTACAACCACACTATATTAGTAGTAACTGTGACTATATTATGTTTTCTTTTGTGTTCTTAAAAGTACATTTAAATCTGAAGTTGAGAAATTTCAAGTTTGACTAATTTACCACATTAAATTTCACTATTCCTACAGAACATTGACTGTTTCTTTCCTTTTCTGGTGATTTGACAGTTTGCGACATACCACTTGTGTCATCAGAAATTCGTTCACATTCTTGTTTTCATATGTCTCTTCTCAAAATAACCTTAAGTATATCATCTCACTTGAGTCTTACAATTTTCCATGCTCCCACATTCAGAAAAGTTTGAATCATTAAAAAGTCTAATATGAAGTCAAAGTTCTCTAGGAAACTGTGTCCCTTATTTAACTTCAAAGGAAGCTGAAAATATGTAATTGATTTTCAAATCTGCTTGGGAATATGACCTGGATGTCTCAGGATAATATTTCACTGGAAATCTGTGGCTACTATTATACCTCAAATTTAAAGCCCATAATAAAACATCTCAACTACGGGTCAAAAAACTAAACTTGAGGTAACAGCAAACCACTGCTTTGTGCCTTGCTTGGAGCAATGGATCAGCTAGGTGCTCTCCCTGGTGCTGACTAGCATCTGAGCAGAATGACTCCAATGTCTGCAATAGCTCTCTTCAGTTTACATACCTGGGTCTTTGCTCCTGGCTGTATGTTGGGTCCTAGTTCTCCATATTGAAGCTGTTAAGGCTGGAAGTTCCAGGACAGATTGTTCATTCTCTTGTCTGGTATCTTGAATGAAATGACTGGATCTGCTGGTGGTTTTTTGTTGTTGTTGCTATCGTTGTTGTTTTTCCTACCTCCATCCTTGTGGCCTATCCCTATGGCTAGTATGGCTTCCACATAAGAATGATTGCCTTAGAGCAGCTTTCTACATGGCACCTGATTCCCTCCCAAGTGATTGGATCACTACTGGGCAGAAGTAGCAGAGCTTTTTATAAAGCTTCAGAAGTATGGGAACATTACTTCTGCTGCTTTATACTGGCAAAATAAATCACCTACACTAGATCTAGGGGGTGAACAATTAGACTGTACCTTGAAATAGTGGCTTTATAAAGAATATGCAGCCATCTTTAACAAAAAACCTCTTAAAAAAAAGGCATCCAGAATGAGAAGAGTCACTCAGTTTTTCTGTGCTTCTGTTTTTCCCATCTTCAAAACTCTACGTATAATTTTTGCCCCTTTCTGCTTACCAGAAATGATAAAAGTTATATGTGTATATATTATACATGTGTACATATAAACACAATATTTTTCATAAAAAATTTACAGCTACTACATTATCTTTGTAGTAAGGCAGAAATGAATTTAACATATCCAGCTTTATTTCTGTAAGCCCACAGGCAAACAACTGAATATCACCAAGTCTTATTTTCCTAACTTCTAAAACAAGGAAGGGTTAGAGAAACAACCCCATAGTAATTATAATATTTAACATGCTTAATACAATTCCTGTTACTCAGCAAACACACAATAAATGTAAGCATATAGCTGTTTAAGTTCTTATCAAATGTGAATTCATGAAGGTGAATCTTTCATGATTATAAGATCAACCTTAGATACAGTGATAAAGACCAAACTCCACTCTATACGCTGGCAGTGTCACTTTTGCCAAGTAAATATGTTATTAAGAATTTTTCCCCTTCTCTTTATTTTTCCAATCAGTGCACAATACACTTATTGTTACTGCAAGTCACCAATAGGGAGACTCAATGTAATTAAAAGATTGATCTTCTGGAAACAATGCTTAATAACAGGCATGAAAAACCGAGAGTAATTCTGCATTTTCAAACACTGTCCTCAAGTTAATTTAACCTGAGTTGTTTGTGAACCACCTAGAAAATCTGGGATCAATATACCCCAGCTGAAATCAATGCACCAGAGAGAAGAGGAGACAAACTCCAATTGGCTAGTTCACTCAGATCACTGGAGCCTTGTGAAAGAATCACTTGGTGGAACATCCATTTTGTATGCTCCACATGCTAACAGTTCAGATGTGCAAGGACAATCTTTTGTATTGTGGTTGTTCTTTATGGGAAAAATCAATGTTATGCATATATGTATATATTTTTGCTTGTAGATATACATTGAAAACACATTTTTATGTTAAAAAGTAAAAAAGTGACTACTTCTGACCAGCTCCTTCTTATACTCCAAAGTCTCTTCTCTAAACAAAGAAAGAAAGAAATAGACCTTGAATAATTATCTACCACATTTGTGTGCAAACTTTCTTTACTTAAGTATCTTTGGGACATCACATTTTCATTATTACCCTTTGATCTCTTCATTTTATGTTCTTTACCTATGCTTCTTGACCAGCTTTTCTATACATCTGATTTGTAGTCAACACTGGTTTTATGTTCTCTCAGTATCTAGTAGCTTTTCTTCATTCGGATAATAGTTTCAGGTCAATATTCATTGAGAATGAGCAAAACCTGATCAGACATGTTACTTATATTTGCTTTCTTTTTTAATACCTATATGATAGCCTCGTGGGTATTTGCTATATTTTCTCTTCCTCAATGAAAATCTGCCCTAAAGATACTCTAACTTATAGACTGACTGTTAAGCTGCAACAAAAAATTCCTGTGTCAAAGTAGATTTTTGTTCTGTTCTAAGTTAAAGGAAATTTCTGAGAGGTCAGACAATTTAGTTAGCAGGAAATGTGAGTTTTCATTTCTGTAAATCATTCAAGCCCATAATAACCTGTACAGAAATCAAGCAAAAGTCCCTGACCCAAAGATTTAAGTGATTTTTTGCTATGTCATCAAAAATGTGTGAAATCGTGTTGTGTGTAAAACTTCAGTTTCAAAAAACAGACAATTTGCATTTCCTGAACATTTTTTATTTTAATCACTGGAGTGTGAATTTATTTCATGTTCACTTTGCACTCAGATAAAATTCAGATCATTAAGACTTTGCTTTTTCATGTGGGGTATATTATATAGATCAGAACATTCATATAAAATAAACCAAATAAATTATTTATATGGAAATTTCTATGTGTCATTTGAACTTCCATCTGGCAGCCAAGAGATGTGTGAAGAATCTGAGCACTGAGCTTAGAGTTTGGGATCAGGGAGCAACCTCATATAATGATCTTAAAGAATCTCACCAGTTATTAAGCACGGAGACAAAGAATGCCATGGAGGAATAAAGTTAAATTCGAGTTACATGATTTGATTAATGCACTGGAAAATGTAAAAAAAAAAAAAAAGGACTTTTTCTATATTACATTTTTTTTTAAATATAAAAGAGAAAAATATCTAGGGACAGAATGAACTCTTGGAGGAATGAATGGGTTGGCAACTGATTATAAAAATTTTACACAGATAATTTAACCACTGAGAATATTTGAAAATTAATGCTTATTGAATGCTAATTTCTTCGAAACCTGTAGATCATATGAGGAACAGGAAGTGCATACTCTATAAGCATCCCAAAATTTGCAAATATAAATGATTATAATATGGACTAAATGGTTTTATTAAGTTAGGATGTTCCTCTATTTTTTATCTTGTACTCTGTGAAATACTGTTAAAAGCTTATCAGCATAAAATTCACAAAAAATGATAAAACCTAAAGCAAATTCATATTTGACTTTGTTGAATAAACTGAGACATCAAAGACTATACAGAAGAGGTTCTCATCTTGTTACAACTATTTGTCTTTCTACTCTAATGCAAAATGTTGACTATTCTGGACCTTTGAATATGCCTGACCTTAGAGAAATACAGCATATAAGAATTTTGAGAGTTAATTTTACAAAATTATTTCCCATAAGATGCCTTTAAATAAAAAGCATGTCATTTTAATGCATTTGTAATTTTATCTCTATAAACCAATTATCAAATAATATTTAATATATGACCCTTTAAAGATATCTATTATCTCAGTGATAGTTTACATTTATAGAACTCATTACAGTTTAACATATTTGAAACAAATTATTTCATGTATATAATATTTATAAAATCCCTTTAAAGTTGTCAGTGAAATCACTTGTCAGTAGTTCCTCTTATTAGTAATAACTTTTTTGGGGAGGAAATTAATATACAATAGTTGCATTGTATTTGCATTTCTTTTGAAATATTAATTCTTATCTTGAGAATTTGATTCCAGACTAAATCTACTATGAAACAGTTGATTCAATTTCTTTTTAATCCAGATTAGAATTATCTATGCTAGATCTGACAGATGAATCAATTCTCATTTTAAATACTATACTCTTTATTATATTTTAGTTCTAACTCACCCATGTATTATTTCTTTTCCATAATCTCCATTTATCTCAGAATATTTTACTCAGTATATTTTAATGCAAATGATACTCAATTTCTAGTATATCACCCAGTCTACTATAATATTCAAGTTTTTAAAAAATGAATTTATGAAACTAATCTTTATGAAATTTATGTCATATTCACTATACTTTTCTATTTTTACTGGCTCAATTCACCCTGTTAACATTAATATTTTAGATTTTTATATTTTTCTTAATACTACAATAGCTCTACACTTTGATATATGTGATCTATGGTTTTTCAACACTCAGAGGTATGCTTAACATACCTAAAATCCCTCTTAGGAATATAAGATGCTTGAAATATCCTTCAAGTATTCCTGCTTTTATTCAAAATGGCTCTATATATTCTCTTGCATGGTATCTCAACTGCTCTCCCAATTCTGCTGGGTGATAAATGTGATGGAAATGGGGAAGCTCTTTTTATCTCTTTTACTGTAAAGAAAACATGACAAAAGATGTTGAGCAGCACAATACAATTTTTAAGGCATGCTAGGGAATTTTATTTCACACACCTCCTCAATAGCAAATGTATAATTTTACATTGTGTTAGTCTTCATAATAAAAGGAAAAAATTTGTCCATGTCTTCCACATAATCTAATGAAATGAGCATGACCTAATTATGGAAACCATCATGACATTATTAAGCATTCAGGACAATTCTATCTTCGGATTTTAGTGCTTTCCTTATTTGGGAAGTGTCATTTCCAGGCTGTCAGAGAATTAGTTTTTGTATTCTACATGATAATTAACCCACCCAATTCTTAATCACTTGACTTTTGATTGTGACAAGGCTGACAAAATGAAGACCCTTGAGTTCTTAGGTAGTAGATCTCAGGTTAAATCTTCCTTGCACCACCCTCAAATGGAAGTCAAATCTATCCAGAAGCTCATATTAAATATATCCTTTGCTCTCCCAATTTTGGGGTTCTCACCAAGACCACCTCCATTTTCTACTCTGTTCAAATAAATCGTTATATGAAGGTGCGCTTAAGTGTTTTAAATCAGGCATTAAGGCATTTACTTCCATCATAATAGTATGGTCCAGTTTTAAGTATTCATACTATTTTCTTGATTCTCTCTGTTGTCCCTTTCTTTAGAATTCACATTTTCCACTTGGGCTTCAGATCTCTCTCTATTAGACTATTTCACCTTCTTTCTGACCTGGAATTTTAAGTCAAGTGACAGGACTCACCTACCTGTTTGACTTCAGAGGATTAAAGACATTTTACTTTTAGGTCTCTGGAATCTTTGTCTAGTTGAACCATTTTAATGACAAAAGTTCATTTTATTCAAAACAAGGTAAGTGATTCACACTCATATTCTTTAACTTGGGACAATCTGTGATCTTGGGACAAGCATAGGGAGAAAGTTCCCTGTGCATTCTGTCACTTTCGGGGAAGGGAATGCTTTGTCTCAACAGCATTAGTGTAGCACTTTGTATTTGGAAGCTATTACAAATACATTATGCCATTCGATTCCTCATAAAAACCCTCTGAGATAGACTGGACACTTTAAAGACAAAGAAATAATCTTCAAAGAGATTTTCTAAGAAAGCTGGTTAGTTACTAGCCAAATTAGATGCAAGGCTCAGCCTGTGTTCTTTCCACCACACTGAAGGCTCAACTAAAATAGTTGGAAGGAAAACATCTCAAAGTTTTCAATACATCACTTTTTAGAGTTTATTACTTTCTTACAGTTAAGATTTTTTAATTTCTCATATTAAAAAAGTTAGACAACCTTGAGAATATAGATATTATGAAACACCAATAATGTGACCCCTGGAGAAAAACTTGTTTCATAAACATTCATATATATTTATATAGTTGCCATCTTACTGTTAAAGTTCAATCTTTATATATAGTTCTATTTTGAATCAAGTCAGGAACATGTTTTCATGTTTCAAAAATGTTAAAAATGACATGTAATATTTAATAATTTGAATATACCTCACAACTTTCAGCATTTACAATTGGGATCCATTTGTGTGTAAGTAATATAATAATGGTCAAAGGGTTTTTAAATTATTTCTAGGAACTACCAAATAGTTTCCCAAAGCTTTATATCAAAATATATTCTTCCATCAGTGAGGGTGAATACCTAAGAGCTGATTTTATGATCTAATTTAATATTTGCCTATTTCCTCCACTTGTCAACTAATTTTGATTTATATTTCTTTGATTAATAGTGCTTTTGTTTTCAGATTTAGAAGGATATTTCTTTCTCCTAAATCATATTTCAAGTACCCTCATTCTCCTCAAGTCTCCTATGTTGTAGTATTTTCAATCACTCTTTCTCCCCAGTCTGTGTCCTCAGTTCAGTGGATTTTCAGTCTTAGACAACTGGAGAAAATTTCTAAGAAGTTCCTAGATTTGTACTTAGCCACACAGTTCTCTAATGTTCTCTTATTCTTGGTGTTTTTCTAAGTTCCTCCATGAAGAACTAATGTTGCCTATTTCCTGTATTTTGGAAAGTCTGACAATACATTTTGACAAAGTTTTACAAACCAAAAGATTTATTTCAATTCCATATTCCTCACAATTGTGGGAAATCTTACTCTTCCTTGTCATTTGAGAATAATAAACATAACTGCTTAAACATGATTTAGTTTACCTGTTCTTGAGCATTTTAAAAACAATGACATATTTACATTGTTTCCCAGAGTGTCTATAATTAAAAACATACTTCTAGGTTCATCTATGTATATATGTTCATCTGTAACATTTCAGTTCACTTCAGTGTAGCATTCTATAAAAATACAAGTTATGTGTTGATTCTTCTGAACATATACATCTGATATGTTTCCAGTTCTTTGTCCTTAACTCTAATACAGTGAACCTTCTTGTATATGTTTCCTTAAGCACGTTTGCAAAAATGTGTCTAGGTTATATAAATTAATAGGCTTGGTGGGTGATAACATGTCACTTTTGAGAAGATACATTAAAAATACTCTAAGTAATTATATCAATATTCATAGCATTAGATATTCACAACTTTCTTGGTTGCTATATTTAAGGCAACCTAATGAGAAATATTTTCAGAAGATTGGGTATAAAAATTAAAATAACAGCAGATAAATAGTAAAGCTATACCTAGTTTTAAATGAGTGCCATTTACTTTGAATTTTGTTCCAAAATTGTATTTCATGTAATCACAACCTAGTTGTAATGAATGTATTCTAGACCATGGCTTTAAAACATATCCTAAGATGCCATTTTAACATAGTATTTGACTAAATAGCCTAAGAGAAACATATTTCAGCAACCAGTCTATGGACTTGCTGATGCAAAAAGCATGCATCACCATTAATTATAAATATTGAATAATCCCAAGGTGCTGGGACTTGGACTCAGAAAAAAATGTAGGATGAATACAATTGAGAAAGGTTATGTCTGGAAATCCCAACAGATACAGAAGATAAAGCAAACAACAGATTCAGAACATGGAAAGGAAAGGAGTGAACTATTTCAGGGAGGGCTGACTAGGGATAAGCGACCAAAGGTGGGTTTGTGAAAAGGTGACTTCCCAAATGGCACAAGAATAGTGGTGGTACCATTAGTTAACAGAATAAACTGGCAAAGATCTAGAGCAAGTTGCTACTCAGTCAAGACAGACAAATCAAAGGGAACCATCTAGAAGGCAACTAATAGAACAACAGTAGGTAATGTGTGTGCCATAAAAGCTTAGGAACATGTCTCACGAGTGTGGTAAGATGGATACAAGTTTATTCTTAAATGTGATTCTCTGGGAGAATAATGTATTTATTTGAAAGGCCCTTTCAAGAAGTGTTCTCAGGGTAAAAGTTCAGACACTACAGTCATCAATAATGGCCAAGATTTTAGAGAATGGAGTGAATTCAATTCCATTTGAGAGAAAAGAAAAGGAGGAGAGGGGAGAAAACTAGTTAAAAGAAGGAGGTAGATCGGGAAGGAGAGAAATAATATACAGGATTTATTAAAATTCTTTCCACAACTGCTTCTATTAAATCTTCAGCAAAATCATTATTCTCATTAAGTTTAAGTGTGATGAATTTTAAAATCAAATCCAGTAAAAGGGCTGAGTGGATCAACTCTAACAAGAGCTGAGTTTCACAGGAGAACCAAAACAATATGAACAGACATGGAATCTGCAAATGGATGTAACCAAGGGAAAATAGGCATTAGGGCTCTTCAAAACACTATGAGAATAACTTTGGTTTATTGTCAGCTATGGAACTGGTATGCAAAAAAAAAAAACAAAAAAATCATTCATATCAAAAAGGACTTGAAAGTTCTTAGCTAACACCTGATTTGCACAAGGAAGCAGAGTCCCAATACTTCCTGGAAAACGGAAGTACTAAGATTAATACAATACCTTTAGCAAGATTAGATTAAATTGCTCTAATGAAAAGGATAGCCTTAAGTTTTTCAGGTACTCCATTTTGACACAAATATCTCTCCAGGACCAGAAGTTGGTTTCAGGTCCTAAGAACAGAGTTGAGTAATGGGATTATGTAAGATTAAAATAATTCAGGCAAGTGGTCAAATTCATAGTATGCATGAATCCATTTAAATGGACATTAAAACCAGTTTAAATGCTAAATACTTCCTTAAAAGATATTTAACACTGAAGTAGGATTGAAATTAAAAAATAATGAGCACACAGAATATTATTTTGAAGGCTAGGCTCATGAGTTTTTTAATTAGCTTTTCCTTTTTGTTGTTTGTGTTATGATAAGGCTTTTACATATGAAGAGAAATTGTGGAGGACTGCATGATAGGAAAATGGAAAATAAACTAAAAAGAAGAAATAGAGATGATGGGAGGTAATGGGGAGAGATCAGGTGGGAAGAGAAGAGTCAAGTAGATTACAAGATCCAGTACATCAAGTCAGAGCCTGAGTTTTCTAAAAAAAAATTGGTTTTGTCCCCCTTCCATATCCAGCTCCCTTATCCTAAGAACTATAAAATAATTTAATCTGCTGAAATTGAAAAGAAAGGGAGGAAGTAAAAGGTAGGGCCTACCGTAAAATCATTATTTCTTTTAATTGCTAGAGCTCTAGAAAAAAAAAATTCAAGATCAATTTCTTTGTCCTTTGTTAACATTTTTCATTAAGAACCACCTGTTTCTTTTCCCTTATTTTCCATCCCTTTGTACCTTGACCACCTAGTTGCTTTGCTTATTTTTTCTCCCGATCTAATGCTGGACTATGTGTGTTTTCCACTCAGAGTTCCAGCCTTGAGTTTATCTCCTCTTTCCCTATACTTCCTCTTGACAACAGCAAGAAGTCAAGGTTAAGAAGGCGTAGTTAAGATTTAGCATGCCTGGGTTCAAAGCCCAGCTTTACAAAATACATAGAAGTAAGACATATGATGAATACTGACTCTGTGGGCCATGTTTTTTCCTGGTTTATAAAATGGTGACAATAATAGCGCCTTACTCTCAAGGCTGTTCTAAACATAAATGATTTAGAGTATGACAAGTGCTTAGGCAATGCCTGGCACACAGCACTATTAACTCTTTGGCATTATTATGAGGATGCTTAGAAAAAAAAATATTTATCTACTTCTGTATCTTGAAATTCTTGTCATCATGAGAATAACCTTTTATTCTTTTTCTCTGCCAGTTAACTGTAACCATATTCCACATTGCTAGACTCCTGTTGGATAATGCTGCCTGATTGTTCTGCTGGTACCTCTACTTAATAAGCCTAAAATTGGAATCTTCAAATTTTTCCTCAAATTATTTCTCTTACATTAACTGTCCTGCCATCTTTCTATTCACCTCAATTTCAAAACAACTTGGTACGCTTCAAGGGCTTAATTTTTAACCACTGCATTTCACTGGTCTCCAAGTTCTAGATATCCTTCTCAGATAGGCTTCTCCAGTATGTCCACTTTGTTTCCATTCCCTCTTCACTGCCAGAGCTCATACATTCATAACAACTATTTGAATTCCTGCCTGTGAACTTGTCACCCTACCCTTTTCCTTTAGTCTCTTCAATGTATCGTCTACCAAACCATGAGGAGCAAATCATCATGCTAATCCCTGTCTGTCCTAATCACTTCCTTGCTCAAATTATGTTACACTTATCACCATTTAAGAGATTTAAAGCTTATCATATTCTCAAGATGCTTTATAATCTATGCACAAGGTTTGTCTCCACATTTGTCTTTTGTGACAAAACTTTTTCTCTCTCCAGTCACGTCCACAGCTCAGAGATTACCATGTCTAATTTTCTCACCATTCAGATTTTGCTGAATAGAATATTTTTCTCCTAATCTCAGTTTATCAAAATTTTCTCAACCTTCAAGAGTCAATTCCAATTCCCTTTCTGCATGAAGCTTTCCTGATTGTCTCCCCTGCTTCATTATTTTTTGCCTTTCTTTCCTTTTTTCAACACTAGCACTTGTTTACAATTGGTAAAAAATCTAGCATGCTATGTATGTAAGAGCATTAGGTATATGGATAATTTAGGAATATTATTTCCATCACATATAATATTGCTAAAATAGAGGTAAGAAAGATTGCCTCAATTTACATATATGGAGTTTGAAGATGAAAGGTTGATCAAGTTGCTCACATATTTCTTATAATTGTCATAAACAAAAAGATACCAAATACATATGTTTCTTAAATACGTGTTCATTTCATGATCATTTATTTGTGTTCTTTGAAGGGTCACCTACCAGAACCACCTTGAGGTGCTAACTAAAACATAATTTCCTACTCATAGACTACAGAGGATGAGAAATCTGCAGTTTTATCACTTCCTCAGGTGATTCTCCTTCACCGGCAATTTTCAAATCAGTGTCATACTTCATAGAACTTCTCGTTTACTACCTCGATTATTGTAGGTATTAAGTTCAGTAGCAAACTAATTTCTTGAAGGCAAGAATCATGTTTTACTTCTCTATATTTGCTAAAGTTCATAGCATGCTGTTTCACACATAATATATACTCAATGAATTTTCTTTGACATTGCCAACAAAAATTTTCTTTGACTTACTGTGGTTCATCACACCAAAAATTATTATGAATCTGTTAATATCCAGCAAATATTTTCTTTTGTGACAAATTATAGGAAATATTTTGGAAGTTTTTATTTAACATATGCACACATAGACATTCATATATATTCAATTGCAAAAAATTTGGAGGATATAGAAAAAGTAAAATGATTACCCAAAGACAATGTCTCTTGGCATATTTACACATTTTTTGTTATTATTCCTTCTATGCATTTCACATATTTTAGGAGAGTGCGTGTATGTACATATACTACACATATATATCATTTACACATTTATAATTTGTTTATATAAATAAAAAATAGAAATAAGTGTAGATCTGATATCATTATTAAGGGTAACTATTTGTACAGTGATCTTTTCTTTGCAAAATGGTTTCCAGGTTCTAGTAGGACTTTTTTAGTAGTAGAAGCCCCCTTACACTATCACAAATCCTCAGAAATGAGGCAAATTCATCTGTTTGACTTCACTGGTGTTTTACCAATTTGCTGAGTTTCACATTTAGTTGTTGACAGAAAGTTTTGCATAGCATCAATTATTAGGATCTCTCTTAAGTTGAAAAAAATTTAAAAAAGCAATACATTGCCCAAGTTAACAGGGGGGAAATCAGCCTAATAAGGGTTTTCAGTAAAGGAATGAGACTGTAGATCCTCCACCTGAGTTTCTGTGTGCTCTTAAGAATCTCTCTGTTTCCAACTGATTTCAACTACGCTGAATCTAAAGGGATAGGTAGGTAGGATATGACTCACCTTGAAAATCTGACATAAGAATAATTTTTTTTTCTGATTCTCTATAGACATCTAAGTGAAACTGTCTACTAAAGTCAAAAAGGACACATTACAGCAGTAATAAATGGAGGGGGTTTAAATAAAATACAGCACACTCCATTACTCATTGTCGCTCTTCTCCGAAGATTCCATCATAAGGGCAGTAAAAGAATTAAGACGTAAAATCGAAGAACAAAAATGTTACCGGGGGTGGTGGGGGGTGTTATGGTAGTAATATCTTTTCTGAAAATGATAGATAAAATAAAGACAAATTATAATTGACTTAGCAGATGCAAATAGCCAAGACCCAGGCTGTCAAGGGGGAAAATGACGTCACAGCACGAGTTGCACTAATGGCCTCAAAATGATCAGAGAATGTTTATTTCAAGAACTTCTGAAAGGAGAAAATAAGGTGGATCAGAAAATGAGATTTATCAAAACCCAAGACCCCCAAATCTCCTCCAACAGCCCATAAAACAGAGTAACATTTCAACGCCAACCTCAGTGTAAAACCAGAACCATATGCAATGAGTAGATAAGGTAGACCCACACCTCGTACCATATGCAAAACTTAACTTAAAATGGTTAACAATCTAACTTTAAAATCTAGAGCTATAAAACTCTTAGAAGACATAGGGCTAAATATTCATGATCTTGATTTGGTAATACTTCTTATATTCTATCTAAAAGCATAAACAGCAACAAAAAAAGTAGATAAATTGGATTTTATCAAATTTTAAATTTTCTCCAAAAGTGAAATGACAACCTATATAATAAGAGAAAATGTTTGTAAATGATATATTTGAAAAGAGTTTAGTATCCAGAATATGTGGAGCACTCCTAACACAGCAATGGAAAGAGCCCAAACTAAAAATAGGCAAAGGACTTGAATAAACATTTCTCCAAAGAGGACAGACAAATGGTCAACATGCACATGAAAAACTACATTTAGGGAATGCAAATTAAAACCACAGTCGATATTACTTCACTCCTACAATGATCACTATAATTTTAAAGGAAAGTAAGTGTCAGCCAGGATGTGGAAAATTGGAATCCTCATATATCGCTGGAGGGGAAATAAAATGGTTCAGCCACAATGCAAAATATTTGCTCAAAATGTTAAACATAGAATTATCATATAACCAACCATTCACTCCTAGCTATATATGCAAAGTAATTGAAAACAAAAACACGTACATAAATATTCAGTGTAGTACTATTCACAAGAGACAAAAGGTAGAAGCAATCAAAATGCCCCAAAAGAGGTAAATCGCTAAACAAATTATTGCACATACATATAATGGAGTATTATCAGCCCTAAAAAGTACTGATAATGTACAGTGTATAAACCTTGAAAACATTATGCTAAGTGAACTAAGTCAGACACAAAAGGTCACCCATTACTATAAAATATCTAGAATAGTTAAATCCTTAGAGAAAGGAAACAATGGTATTTGCTACAGGCTGGGGTGAGAGGGAAATGGATAATAACTGCTTACTGGGTACAAGATTTCTTCTTGGCTCGATGAAAATAATTTGGAACTTTTGTGATTTCACTTTAATAATAAAAAATATTTTAAATAAGATAACATAGTGGATCCCACCCTGGACAGCACGACAGGAAAACCGTGGCTTGCTGCTATACTTATATGAAACTACAAAAATAAAGTCAAAATAAATTTATATTTTAAATAAAATTCCATCTCTCTTTCTAAATTTGGTTCCAGTATTCTGACAATGTTTTAACAACTTAATGGATGAACATGACAGTTTCTTCTGTGTCTGTGAGAAATCTAGCTAAAAAATAAACACTATGTCCAACTAAAACTACACAGTCAGATCATCACATAAGCAGGGTCCTCAGTTGAGTCCATTCACAGGAAGTTAACATATTATAAACTTTTAAAGATATTCTTAAATATGAACCATAAACAATGAACAACTGAACACACAGAAAAGATCTCTGATATGAAAAAAATAAACTAAAATACAGAAAAAGAGAAAAAGCAACTTGAAGAAATATAAACCGACAGGGTATTAAAGATAAGACAAAGTATCTCCTGCAAGATAAGATATGAAATAAGAATAGAATGCTATCAACATTACAACCAGCGAAACTGACAGTGATTTATATACAAAATCCTTATCAAGCTAGAGAAATACCTCAACAGAAATATTGGACAATAAAATTGAATAAAATTCCAAATAAGCAGAACATTTTTTTCAAAAAAGAGAAAAAAATAAGTCATCTGAAAAGTAGGAATTAAATACAGAGAAGCAAAAAGAAACAGAGAAATAATCAAAACCCTACTATTATATATATATATACATATATCTTTATCTCAGAATTAAAAGACATATTTCCAGACTAATAGAAGCTACCAACAATGGACAAGTATAACGATATAGACTCATTACAAAGTGTAACACTGTGATATTTGAGACACTGAGACACACAAAGCTAAACAAAAACTTGAGATGCTTAAATTGAACCAAAGAAGTGAAATAAAAATAAGGAATCAGCATTGTAAATGAGAAGGCAAGAAAGTCATTTTCTTTTACATTTCTGAGGAAACCTTATTTCCACTTTAGAATATGCTACTCAGTCAATTATAAAGGGTTCATGATGATTTAAAGACATTTTAACTAGCGTGAGTTTTTAAAAGAATACCTTCATTGTACTAATTCTCCAAGTCATGAAAAATGCACTTGATCAACAGAGTATAAACCAAAAAAGAGGAAGACATGAGATTTAATTAACTGTTTACAATGTAAAGTTGAGAAATAATATTTCATATGATTGTGAAGAAGGATACCAGAATGACAGCTGTGAAGAAAACTTATAAAAAATCCAGATAGAAGAAGACCTCAGGTTTTTGGATAATATCTATCCTCAAAGATTAACTGAAAGTGCTGATGTGTTTGACAGGTCTAAAAATTACTTATAAAATTGGGAATAATAAAGATGTGAGTTTGTGATAAAGATTGTCTAGTATTTTACGTATTTATCTTTCAGGAAAGCAAAGGTTGCATGAGGGAAAGAAAAAACATAACTGACTACACCTTAGCTGTGAATAGAGCTAGTAGTAACTATAGCAAAGACAGGGTACAGATAAATTCAAAATTATTGTATAACCTTATGAGCAGTTTTGGGGAAAGAGATGCATGCATGAATAGTGGTGGTAGGGGCAGCTATAATAGGGAAAGGTGAAAGTTAATTTACATGCTGTAATAGTCTTGATCCTTAGGTCAATTTCTCTTTGGCAACATAGATTGTCAAGTGTAGAATTATTTATAGATGTGTGTATTTAGAATTTAGTACTCATATATATATTTCCTTTTTCTGTAAGTTGGGAAGGCCTGAAAGCAAAGGCACCCTGGTATCAATGAACACACGGACACAATCATTTTTTTTTTTCTATCTTCTCTTTGTTTCAATAAAATCTGATTCTAGGACTGAGGCAGAAAATACACAAAATGATCCGGAAGCATCTTGTGATGTCAGAAAATAACAGTTCTTCAAAAAGAAAGACAAAAACAAAAATAACAAGAATATATCAAAGGAACAAAGAGACAATTAAAAGAGGTTTTGATAACCAAAGATGAAAATATTTGAGCAACAAGGTAAGGAATGTACAAGTGAATCATAACACAAAGTAAAAAATAAATATAAATGGGACTGTAGTAAATAAAATATTAATGCAAATTAATGAGTAAATGGAAGAAAACCAAGTAATTAAGAATTAAAATTAATTCAGAATTCCAAACAATGTATGTAGATACTCTTGTCTCAAGAGGTAACAGGATAGATGGGAATGAAAATTGGTACACCAATTATGGAAAATAGTATGGAGGTCCTTTCCAAATTTAAAAACAGAACTGCCACCTAGCAATTTAAGTATTTACCCAAAGTATACCAAAAACAGGAATTCAAAAAGAAGTATGTCTCCCTATGTTCACTGCAGTATTACAGTATTACAATAACAAAAGTATGGACACAGTCTAAGTGTTCACTGATACCTGAATGAATGAAACAGATGTAATATGTGTCTTTCAGTCTGTCTGTCTACAGGGATTTCTTCACCGTAGCTTAATTCTAATCATAATCTTTTTTCCCTGTCTTTCTTTTCAATAAAATCTTTGTCTCATGAAGAGCATTTTTCATGCGTTCTTAAACCTACTTTTTCTTAGCATCCATTATATTTTCACATAATAGAATTTAAGAAAAAGTCCATTTTAGAAGTAAATTTCCATTAGTTCCCATGTTTCTGGTGATGAAAAAGCTACCATATTAGAACTGAACATTTTCTCCAAAAACATTTTTGAAAAAACAAATTTTTGTCTACCACATTTCTATATTAAATAAATTGCCAAAAGGTACTGTCATTACTAGTTAATTTATTGAGAACATGTTGCATGCTACACTAGGCAAAGATATTATTTTCTCTTCATCCTAGTTCTGCACAACATTAAGCAATCAGACAGGATTTCAAAGAAAAAAAAATGCTCAAGATAAAATAGGAAATAATTTTGACATAAAATTATTAAATCTTGAGAAAAGAGAAAAAAGAAAATAAATGAGTGTTCGTTTAATTTGTTTATCCAGTTACCATATCAACTCAACAGAATATTCTCATCTCCCTTTTCCAGATAACACTACCTAAAAAAAAAAGCAGAACCAGAGCTTCACTCTTATCTTTCAAACCCAGTCCTCTCTTAACATAACACTATACTGTTGATTCATTAATCCAATTTTTCCACATACTACTACTTCAAAATTAGTATTTTTAAGCCACCACATTAATTCTCAGGACACAAGATGACTGTCAGGGGCTTGGGAGGATGGAGGGATGGAAAGAGGGAAAAGGTAGTGGTAAGGACACTGGATCTCTAGTGGAGGGTGTGGTGTGAAATACAGACTGTGATGCAATGTCAATTAAATAAAAATAACATATTAGAGGACACATACATGTGAGAGCATACTACATGTTTTCTCTTTACATTTTAGAGATATTTTCTTGTGTGAAAATTCATCATTTTTAACAGATGTATCTGTCCATATTATCTTTTTTTTCCACTCATTTATGCCATACATATCATTTATTTCCATGTTTCTCTATTTCCATGATTATTACAATGAACATATTTGTGCAATTATCCCTATATATACCTAGGTAAAAATTCCTTTAGGGCAGATTTCTAAAAATAGAATTATTGGTTCAAAGAGTATTCATATTTTAAATTTTGAGTGAATTGGCATGCTCATTCCAAAAATATTTTTATAATTTACATTCACATTGTGAATATAAGAAAGGGTCAATTTCCTGAATATTATCACTTAAAAATTTTCTCAAAATTTTTGGTTTTGTCGATCTTTGAGTGAAGTTATCTGACTGTTTTAATTTCTGGTAATTTGAAATGGCAGACATCTTGGTATAACGGTCAATTTTGCTTTCAGTGAATTGCATCTGTGCCAACAGTCTTCCTTCACTCCTGCTAGTGTGCCTAAACCATGTTCTAAAACTCACCTTTTCCCTGGAACCAGATATCATCTTTCACTTGCTTAGGAACACAATAGTTGCTTTTTATTTTTTTCTCCTGACTCATCAATTTCTTCCTCTCTGATGGATTTTCCAATCAGCAAATATACATGCCATACTTTCTCTAAACGAAAAAAAATTCTTGTGACACTCAATTCTCATCCATTAACTAATCTCTTTATCTGCTCCTTTTGGTCAAATTCCTTATAGTTATCTGTGATTCCTGTTTCTAATGCCTGTCCTTCAATTTTTTTGTTCCAATCAGTTTTTATATTTCCCATCATTCTACGAAAGCAGGTCTTGTCAAAGTCACCTACCATGTCCAAGTTGCTATATTGGATGCTAAACTCGGTCCTAATCTTCCTATTCCTCTTTGCATCCTTTGACATAGTACCTTACTCCTTTTCTCTTAAAATTCTGTGATTATATGACAATCAGGAAACCACTCTTTAGGTTCTTCTAACACTGGATTTAGGGGCTCCAACTTAGTTTCTTTCACTTAATACAATATTCTCTGGACTACACTTGGACTATTTCGTGACTCTCTTCTCTATCAGCATGCCCTTTATTGTTTCATGCAATTTCATGGCTTAAAATACTATTTACATATTGATGATTTCCATATGTACAGTTTTAATCCAGAATGCTTCCATGAATTACATATTTGTATATTTAATTAGCTCTGCAACTTCCTCACTTAAATGTCTAAGGGAAATCTCAAAATTGCAAGTCGTAAAACTCAACTTAGAATGTTCAACCCTCAGACTCATTCCCTCTACCCAGCTCAGTAAATGCCAATTTCCATTCCTTCCAGTACATCAGCAAAATTTCTTGCTGTTGTTATTTTACCCATTTTATCTCACATTTACAAAGTGATCTGTTAGCATGTCGTATCAGATCTCTCTTAAGAGAACGCCCACAATAAAACCATTTATCTTCTCCTGCACTTCTAATCCTGTGATTCAACTAACAATATTTCTCACCTGGATTACTAGAATAAACTCTCATTTTGCCTCATTCCTCTTAGAATCTCATCTCCCTACAATAAATCCTCTACAAAGAAATCATAGGGAACTTTGTAAAATGTAAACTGAATTATGAAATTCCTATGTTAAAAAAATATCTAGTTGAATCTCATCTGACTCAGAATAAGTCAGTGGCCTTACAAGAATCTACAAATACCACCTATTCTCATCCTTTACAACTGTGTACTTTCTGGAACCTACTGTACCATACCAGCTTTTCAGAAGCCATATATGTGTGTGTATGTAGTGTGTATGTAAATATTTTTCTAATTTATTCCTTCCTTGGTATCTTGGCTCTTACTTGCTCACTCATTTCAAATATTTTTTTAAACGTCATCTCTTCTGGAAGGCAGATCTTCATTGACCATCCTATTTCTTTAAAAAAAAAAAAGTATAATTCTCTTATTTAAGTGATTGATACAAATAATAAGAACTCAAGCAACACTTAAATGTACAAAGAAGAGAAGAAAATATTACCAGGCATCCCATCACCCATTTAAAAGGGATTAAGTAATCAACTTTCTGGGCAACTGTCCTTGCAAATGAAGATATATGTGTTTAGGGTGAGAAAATGTTATTTCCATCAAAGATTAAATTTTATTTTACTTTAAGAAAATAATGAGAAAGTGAAGTGAAACTGAACAAATTGTTAAACACGAGATAAATGTTCCTTTGCCATGATAGCAAGTATTTCTCAAGTATCACAAAAGATTTAAAAGAGAGATTATGAAAATCATTATGAAGACTTTTTGTTACATGTCCCAAAGTTGGCGGCCTTGATGTAGCTTTTGTATTGGTGATATAATTAGTACTCTTACATTGCCTTATCACCCAAGATTTAGGAGTTATTTTATTGATTTTTGCATTAGCCAAATATTTAATACTTAGATTTCTTCTTTAAACATCATTCTAATGACTCATTAGTTTAAACTCAATGTGTATATAGATCTAGTGCTATCAGCTACCCAGCTTCTTCATTGCTGATTTCAAATTTCTATTCACCTTTTAATGGGTGATATTTCTTTTGATTTGTTTTTCTTGATTTTCTCAATATGTGCTCATGGGTTCCACATTTCCTGAGTTCTTACATTAGAGGATGCTTCCCTCTTGACTTTATTTTTAAACTATATCTTCCCTTTGTAAATTCATTTTTGGATCACACTTTGTCTTCCTTAAACTAAACAGATGTTTCTCCATTATATTCTGCCACTGAATGCTGTTGTGGATTCATCTTAAAATCAATTTAATCTTACCTAGCATTGTTTAAAATGTTCCTACTCAGAAAGCTGAAAAGATTCTTCACTATTTAACAAAGATAAACATTCATCTCGGGTAGTTTGTATAATTTTTCTATATTAGATGGCATCTTTTTAACATTATTATGGTTGTGTTATTATGTTCAGACCATCTGATGCAATTAGATACATATTTAACTTATATAAGGTACCTTTTAAGAGGTGGAATGTACTTTTTTTCTTCCTCTTTTCCTGATGCCGAAAATGTGGGTATAAGACTGGAAATTGATAATTTTGAAGCCATCACACACACATGTTGAAACCTGGATCTCTGATTATCCTGAAAAATCTAAAAATCTGTCTATAGAGTATAACAACACAGAAAAATAATTGTTAGAAACATTGTTTATGACACTATTATCTTGACTTTATTTTGAATGTTGAGAAACTAATCCTAACTGATAATTGATTCTTTCATTTTCTTCCTCCCTACTTCTCTCCTTATTTCTCCCACTTGGTCTTTTCTTTATGATGACATCTCTGCATAATTTCAGGCCATTTTTGTTCACTTTTCTCATGTTTCACAGCTCTGTTATGGCTTGTATTAGCTGTCATGTTCTGTGGAAGATGTCTCCATTATTACTCTGAGATCTATTTGGCTTCCTCTTAGAATTATGGTCTATGGGCAGTGTTTCACTTTTTGTCTGTCCATTTCTTTGTAGCTGACAACAGGAGCACTATGTAAGGTAGGGACATCTGAGGCAGTGGACCACCTTGGGTATGGGGAAACAGACTGCCCCATGTAAATAATGACTCTACCACATGCTAGCAGTGTGATCATGGGTAAGTTATTCATCATTCCCATGCCTCAATTTCTCACTTACAGAGAACAATATTGGTAGGTATTAACCTACATCACAGTGTTACAAAATCCAAATCTGACAAACGACAGGGCTTAGAAGTTTAGTTGGTACATGTAGAGTGCTGTGTTACATGCAACCACCGTATCACCACTGCCATCGTGAACTATAATGTTCCCTTTTAGTTGTTGCTAAATGTTGTACACTGACAACAAGTCACTTGGTCAGGTTGCATCTTTTTTTTTTTTTGAACCCAGGATAAGACCGCTTGTATTTTGAGGTTTTTTATCAGTCCAGGGTAGATCTCAATCTCCTTAAGCTCTATGCCCTCCACACAACATAGGTCAAAGATTCTTAATCATACTAGTGTATTATTTATATCATAGCCATGGAAATCATTCTTGTCTCCTGTGGTTCAGGTTTCAGTTGGGAACCACCCTTGAAAACAACAGAAGCTATTCTCCATCTAGTAACCCACAGAATCAACAGCAGCAGTAATATTCTAACTACATGATAAACTAGGAGAAAATATGAAATTTTACATTCGTGATTTATTTCTGCTTTAATAGTATTCTAGAAGTATATCACAGAGCTATAATCCTGATTTTTTTTTTTTTTTGGTTTTAATCTTAAATCTCAAAGAAATTCTGTAGAAATTCTATACATTCTCCCTGCATCTCAAGGGTATTCACATAACTTGGACACTAATATTTAGGAGACACAGTGGTTAAGAATAATGTGGAAGCAGAAAGAACTGAGTCCACATGTTCTTATCCCAACCCTGTGCCCGAGTCACTGCTAATCTTTCACAGGTCTTCTCTGAGGCATACTATATTTATCTGACAGCTGCAGAGCCTGAAACAGTGAAATATACAGAGGTATAATGTGATCCAAAGTCCTAATTACAAATTATAATATTTAGCCATTGATAACCTACTCTACATTGCTCATAATTAATTAAATCTGCTAATATTCCTTTACAACAAGCAAGTTCCTTTTCCTTCCTTTAGAAAAATAACCACAGAATAACTGATGATCTAAGAACAATTGGCATAGATTTGAAGGCACATTTGCAGTGAAGTATTTTTAAATTGTAGATGAATTCTCTCTGCACTCTGTTTTTCTCTTTTCCTGACCCAGAAAACAAACTCTACTTTGTTATAGATTAAACTGTCAGCTTTGACCCTATTTTAGATTTGGTGGTGGGTTGTTTTCTTGTCATTATCCCTCTATTCATGTTTGAAGTGGAAACTAATTATATCTTATACATTGAGTATTTATGAAAATTCATCAAACATTTACCTTAAAATCTGGTATATAAAAGCCTGCATTTGTTTGCCGCCTACCGTGATAAATACTGGGAAGACTAGGAAAAGGTGGCCTAAACTGTACCATTTTTCTCTCCCATAAGTTCCATTTATCAGTACACAAAGAGAGGAAGAAGATGACAATAAATTGGTAGCAGAAACAGTATGCATGATGTATGTCTCCACAGACTAGATTATACAAAGGGGGGTCAATATAAAGAAACAGAAATTGAGTGTGTGGACTTGCAGAATTCTGACAAACAAAATGGTCTGTGTCAGTCATTATTGGGAAACAGTATATACTTACATAGAGCATATAGTCTATAGATGTACTATTTATCTAGTTATCTATACATATACATATACTGTTCATATATGCAAATAATATGTCCAGGTTTTATTTAAAAACTATCCTCATGGTTTTCTTCATTTGAAAAAATAAGGAATCCTAGCACCTTAACAAAACAAAACAAAATAATAGCAATGACTACTTAAAGTTCTTCCCATGCTTTATCATTAAACTGTTAAGAAAAAATGATACCAAGGAAAACGTGTCAGAGAAAAGCAGAATAAATATGGTTATAGATATCAGACTTGAGAATTCAGTTATAACAAGCAGAAAATATATTAGCTGCTGTGAATAAGATGCAGTGGACATGAAGCAGGTAGATTATATTACAGATTCCTTAATATCCTAGCAGGCATTAGTAACAGGATGTTTTCATTTTTGAAAGTTGTCAATATTTTAGTAACTGATTAAGTAGGCCAATTATATATTTATCTTTCTTTGCTTACATTCCAAGTATTACAGGAAGGTTAATAGAAAAGTCTTCCTTGTTGTCAAACTTATTAGGATCTGGTTTTACTGCTCATCAAAATTCTCCAATATTCAGAGCCACATAACACTCAGGAAAAAAAAGCTAAAGATAAAAATAACCAAATAACAATTATTGATGACTTATATTGTGCTCAACTATGAATTTTCTATTTAAGTAAAAAGCAATTATTGATACATTACCACATCCGCTTAGTAATTAATGTTTTTCTTTTGACTTGGGTCACATAGGAAATTTTATAAACCATGGAAACAAAATTCTCAATTTGTACTTAAAGTAATTAATCTGTTGCTCATATTTATATTAAAATGAACCTGATATGAACTATTCACTTCCTCTGAACCAGCTTTCTCCTTGAGTTTTTCAGTTTGGCTTCTTCTGTAAATACATTGTCCAAACCACAGTTTCTAAGGTCTCTGAAGACCTTTCATAATTTCTCTAAAAATCTCTATGTCAGGTACATTTCTAATGGTTTCCATTTTGCTGTTGCCTAAGTGCTGCACTTAGAAAGGTGAATTCCTGTATTCCAAGAGACATACATGTACATACACTCACTGCGCATTTCCACATTTTCTGGATCATCAAGTCATACAATCGGATATTTTTAACTGCAAGTAAAAGAACTGACTTAAACTATAATATAATCAAGTAATCCTAATGATAAATTCAGAGACAGGAAATTTTCAGGATTATTGATTGAGAAAGAAATCTTAAGTGAGCAGGTCTTGTTATACTTTCCTCTACTAACCATAGTAGAAATATCGATATAAACTGCTTTCCCCAATGGTTTTAAAGAGGCTAAAAGAAAGATGTACCAGTTTTCATCTTCATAAACAAGAGGGACATGTTCTCGAGAAGATATCTTTCAATGGTAAAAATTGCCTGTTGACCAAACTTCTGCCCACATCTTATAGTATCTCATTGGTCAGAATTGGACAATGTGACCTGAATTCTTCCAAGAAATAGGATGGAATTTTGTTTCTTTTGTTGTTATCTTTCACATGTGAGTTCTTCAAGGTTCACTCTGATTACATTAGGTATCTCAAATATAATGTTCTACATATAATATGATAAAGAATGAAAAGGTTGATTTAAAGGAACGATTTTTGGTTTTAGAAGTAAATGGATGAAAGTTACTGAGAGACAAAAATTAAGCTCAAAGATTGTACATTTGCAGCAGTTAAAGTATCTGCTTATAGAAACTGATGATACTTTTTACTGAGGAGTGAGAAATGGATATCATAAAATCTATTTTAATGAAGTATAGAGATTTGATAATCAGCAAATTTAATACTACTAGAACTGAAGGGACTCCCTTGACACTTGAAAGAATTAACTGAAGACAAATAAAGGACATTTTCCTTTAGAATTTTGAAGATCAAAAGAGTAAGAATTTATTAAATGCTCAAGACACAAAAGCAATGTGCTAGGAATTGTGGATAATATCAGTCATGGAAGACAAGACCCTACCATGAAGTACTTTTTACATGGAAATTCAGATTATCTGAAAAATTAAATGTGAATAGAAAATTAAACTGCAGTTGAAAGCAGCCACAGTAGATGTCTTATAACTAAATGCACTATTACTTGCCAAGTGAATCATCCTGATAATAATTTCTGTTGGAAGTGACATAAAAACCACTAAATGAATATAAAAATTCATTAATTACCAAGCTACTACAGATAAAAACAAATTCACTTTTAATGGCAATGTTAGCATTTAAGGAAGGAATACAAATCTTAAACTCAGAATGTATGAGAGGATATCCTTGATACAAAAAAATAGACAAAGAATACCTTATAAGAATAATAGCTGTACAAAAACAACACACTAAACATTTAAATGTGGACACAAATATCTTAAAACAATTTTTACAAATAAGCCAATATAGTATAAGGATCATATATAACGGCCAAGTGTAATTTATTTCAGGAAAGCTGTTACAATATTTTCAGTTCCATCAATATAATTCCAAACAGTAATAGAATAAAAGAAGAAACTCATGCAGACACAGAAAAAAAGCATTAGAAAAAATTTACACTTATACTTCATTTTTTTTTAATTCTCAGGAAATTAGGAATAGAAGGAAGGATACTAAACCTGAAAAAACAGAGCATCTATGAAAGTCCTACAACTAACACAGAGGTATTTTGTCTAAAGGTAAAATTTTCCTCCTCTTGTCAGAAAAAAGAAAAAGATGTATTCTTACAACTTTTAATCAGCATTTTACTAGAGATTTCAGCAAGTGCAATAGGCAATTAGAAAGAGCAAAAGGCTTATAGGCAATTAACTAAGAGGCACGTTGTCATTATTTAGAAATATATTGTTTACTTCGAAATCCTGATAAATTTAAAACCTCTTAAAATCAGTAAGTTGAATTTAACAAGATCACAGGATACAAAAGCAATATAAATAACCAATTTTCTTTCTAATATTGGCAATTAGAAACCAATAAGAAAATGAAATGCCATTGCACCCACGCAATACTTACAAATTTCACATTAAACAGCAAGATTCCTATACTGAAAACAAAACATCACTTAGAGAACCGGTTTTTTTAATTTAATTAATAGAGAAATATATAATATACATTAATTTGAAGACTAAGATTTAATTCTCTATTTGCTTTATAGATGCAATGTAATCTGTTACCTTTTTATAGAAATTTATATAGGAAATCTAAAATATATGTGAAAATAGGATCTGAAATAGCCTAAAAGCCTTGAAAAATATGAACAAAGTAGAGGACTTGAATTCCCGGTTTCAAGATCAACTATAAAGCTACATTAGTCAAGACTGTGGTATTGGCATAACAGTAAGTTCTACAGATCAATGGAATTTAAAAAAGGAAATCCAGAAATAGATTAACATATAGATAGTGAAATGATTGTCAACAAAGATATCAATGTTTTTTAATGGAGAAACAAAGTCATTCTGACAATAGTGCTGGTTAAGTGTCTGGAGGAAATGAGAACCTCAACCCCAAACTCATACCACAGATAATAATTTAAGATAATTCATAGACTTATACATAAAAGCTAAAAATATAAAGCTTCTAAGTGAATAATTTCATACTCTGAAGTTTGCAAAATGTTCTGGGAAAAGAGCACTAATCAAAAAAGACTAAGGAGAGTTGATTTTTATCAAAATTGAGAATTTTTTGCAACAAAATCTACTAAAGTAAAACCATAGGTTTAAAGAAAACATTTTAAAGCATATCTTATTTGACAGATTTATATTAAGAATTTATAATGATCTTCCACGAATCATAAGTAACACAACCATGTTAAAAAAGGACTATGAGACTTGAATAAATTTTTCAAAAAAGAAAATATAAGGTTGACCAGTAAGCATATGAATAATATTTAATATCATTAATTATAAGGAAATACAAATGGAAACTTTAAGAAGCTATTGTACCATAGCCACCAAAATGACTCGAATTTAAAAGACTGATGAAGTTTTGAGTTTATGAAACTCTGGTATTGTCATACATTGCTGCTAGGAGTTTACCATGGAATACCCAATTTACAAAGCTCTTACAGTTTCTTATAAAGTTCAACATACACCTTTATTATAACCTTGTAAGACCATTTCTAAGTATTTTCCATATTAAATGAATGCATTTCATAAAGAGATTGTACAAAAATCTGTTTAGCAGGTTTATTCATACAAATAAATACTTAGTAAGAATCCCAATGGCCATCAACAAAATATAAACAAACAATATATTCCAACAATGTAAAGGTATCTTACACTAAAATTCAATGATATGAAAGAATCTCAAAAACAGTTTGAGCAAAAGAATCCAAACAGAAAAGAGTAGATGCTCTATATTAGTATGAAATTCTAGAACAGGCAGAATTATTCTATACATCGTTCTAGAGAAGACAGATGGCCTACAAACACATGAAAAATACTCCACATTAGTCACCCTCAGAAAAATGCAAGTGCAAATAAAAACCACAATGAGTTTTACCTCATACCAGTAAGAATGGCCTATATATAACAAACAAACTAGAAACAAATGTTGGACAAGTTGCTGAGGAAAAGGAACTCTCCTACCTGTGGGTGGTAGAGCAATCTTTTTGGAAAGCAGTATGAAAATTCAATAAAGTATTCTATCCAGCAATCCTACTTCTAAACATATACCCATAGAGTATACAAACACTAGTCAGAAAAAAGTATCTCCACCCATATGTTCATAGCAGCACAATTCACAATAGCCCAATACATGGAAACAACCAAAATGCCCATCGACAGATTGACTAAAGCAGCTGTGGTGTATATACTCAATGGAATTATATGCAACTGCTAAAAATGATGAAATTACGTCTTTGCAACAACCTGGATTCAACTGAAGGTAATTGTGCTAAGCAAAATAATCCATAGAGAAAGAGCAATACAGGACATTGTGGACCATAGAGCAACAAAATAGACAAATCACAACAAAATTCACAGGATGCATAACTATAGCAAACAGGCATATGAGGGGGGGCTACAAAGGGAATGAAATAGTTAACAAGGTGGTGGAGGGCACAGGACCTCTGGTGTTAGGTATGGTGTGCAATGCACACAGAACGAGGTACTAATTCAATATCCTAAAAATCACATAGGAATATAAACAAAAGAAGAAAAAAACCTACTAATCTGTAATGACAGAAACTGGAAGAGGTTACTTACATCAGAAATGAGAGGAAGAGGAGGAGGAAAACATGACAGAAATATTGTTTTATGATGTAACTGTTGGTTACCTGTTTGTATACACTAGTCAAAATTCATCAAATTTAAGACATGGACACTTCAATATATGTTAATGTTACCTAAATTTTTTTAAAAAGTCTAAGTTATTAATGGAAAATCCACCTATTTCAAGGGTAAGTCATAGAAAGCAAATATCATGATCTCCTACAAAATATGTGTCCTGTCATTAATAAAACAAATGTGGCTCTAGGGGAATTGAGCCAGGGTAGACAAAAAGTTCCAAAGTGGAAGCAAACATATATGGCTAAAATGTGGGTAATAGTAATTGATCATTATCTAGGCAAGTGATTTTTCTTTTTTTTTGAATCTCAATTTTCCCTCCTATAAAGCTAAAATAAATTATGTCAAGGGATTTTTTTCAAAATATTTTATCGACAAAAATATAGAGAAATACTAAATGCATTGCTTCTCTAGCTGAGGTGGGATGGACCCTCAGTACATAACCCATTTAGATCCACCTGTCTCCATGGCAGTGGTTCTTAATGCACCTCTGAGTGACCATATGGTGTAATGGAAGACAATTCAAAACCAGATGCAAAATTTTAATCTCAAAGTAACGAACTTTGAACTTATTTTTAATGTATCTTACGTATTGATGTGTTATTTGTGTGTTTAGTAGATCTGTATTATTTTATTATTTCATAACATCAAATTAAATCTTTCAGAGATAAAATGAATGACCTCTGTTCTAAAGTATGATTACTTCCAGTTGCTCTTTGGGGAGAAGAGGAGCAAAGCACACATCTAATATTTTTCTTTTTTTGAATTAAATACAATGACCATTTGTTATTCAAGTGGACTTTCTAGGAAAAAAAATGGACAGAGGATGTAAACATTTCATAATCCTGCAAGTATCCTAAAATTCCTGTTATTTTTATTAATAGACAAACAATGCTATGAAAAAAATGAACTATAAAAACAATGTTATTTTGAATTAGGAGCACATACTTCAAGTAAAATATGAAATACAGATGCTACATTATGGAAATGGGTTTACTGTCAAACAGGCAATTAAAAACTAAAGTATAGTGAGCCACAAACACATTTATTTTCTAAAACCGGAATGAATAACAAGTGAACTCATTTTCTTTTCTCTTTCACACAATGAAAACAGGGATAGAATTTATTTCATATATGGTGCAGCACATATTTTCCAGACATCACTGACACATCTTTATTACTCGATCTGCTACTGAAAAAAATTAAACCTGCTTTTGCAGTATGTGGACAGTTAGTTTAGCTGCATATGTTAATAGAGCTAATTTACCATTTAGAACTATGCTAGTGTGAAAGTAATCCTCTCAGTAAACAACATTTACTCATGGTAAACACTACATTATCCCCAAGTGGAATGATCAAGTCAACTCAGTAAATAAAAGCCCAGGCAGTAATTCTTACCTTTTACAATTAAAAACTAATTATTGGCTGAAAATAAACAAGTGTGGTAACTTCATTATGTGCAGCAGACAAAGCTTCTATGTTTGAGAATCTGTTGTCTTTTGGCTAATGCACATTACTTGTTTTAACAATATCTCTTGACCAATTCTCAAAAACAATTTCAGCAAACATAGGAAGCCTGGCGTGAAGAAATCCAGTTGACAAAAATGTGCATCACAGGAGCCTATTATTTGCCCAAGGGCTCTAAGATATTGGTGACAGAATTAGTGAAGAAAAAATAAGTTGTATATCACCAAGACATTTGCTGCAAATAGAACTTCCAATCTTTTTTATTAAATGGAAAGCCAAGATACCAGTATAGTGATCAATTTTGGCTAATATTTATGAAAGCACCTGTATATAAAAAGTTCAACTAAACATACTTCACATATATACTCTTCTTTAATTCTCACAACATTTATTCCCTGAGTCTTGGTCATTCTGGATTTCCTAGGTTCATTTAATTTCCTAGGTGCATTTAATTCATGAAAAACTCAAAACAAAAATAGATTTGAAGCAAGGTGGAGAGTCTCCCCAGCAAATCACTATATTTGATATCAAAGACGACTAGAACATTTCTATACATTCACATGCTCATTCCACTATTGAGAGCTTAACTCAATATATAATCCCACAAATTGGTCCAAAATAACTTGCAGAAGTCATGGAAGATGAGAGACACAGTACAACAATCAAGACAAAATGAAAAAAAGAATAGCAATAAATGAAAGTTCCCGTAAATTTACAAGGCAAAGAAGTACTGTCTAATTGTTGTGGCACAAATTCAACACTAACCAGAGAGCAAAGCAAAAAGAGAAATCAATTATAAGATGGGCCCCTAATATAAAATACCAGTGATTATAAAAGTCTATTTTTTTCTCCTGCTGATGTTAAGGTCTGAGAAAAATTTCTCCCATGGAGCCTCATAAAAGCACTCTCCTTAATGAACTTAAAATGTTCTTCAACAGCATGGTTACAGCAAGTACTGCAAATCAGGAGTCATATTCTACATAAAATATTTAAAAGGTAAATCAAACAGAAAAAGTTGCAGCAAATGCAACTATAAAGGTTTAATATTCATGCTATTACAATAAGTAATTATTCAATGATAGGAAAAATATTAACCTTCTAAATATTCTGATTTGAATACTTTAGGATTTGACTACTAAATAAAAACCATACCAAACGTTATACACGAGTGTCAGCGATATAATAATTGACATATATACTTAAAGTAATTTAACCCTTCTAATAACATTTGTGAAGTAGGAACTGGATGAGGAAACCGAATCACAAATATAAAGCAACTTGCCCAAATCACATGGTTAGTAAACGGTGGTTTGGGTATTCAAACCCAATCAGCCTATTTGCAGAGCTCATGTCTTAACAAGAACCAAGAACAGTAATTGCCTCTCAGTAGCAAATCGCTTCCATTTAACTCTCCAAACTCCTTAACACTATGTCATGCAACAAAAAAGCTTTCATCTTCCATCTGCATGTTATTCCACAATTTTCAAATGTTGCCTTCAACACTTAAAATATGCACTATACGATACTGAGGACATGCCATTTTTAAGAAAGAGAGGAAGAAGGAGCATTTTTGTTTTTCAAAGGAAAAGAGAAAACGGAAGAAGCAAGAACATTTTCCTGGCTTTGTTCTAACACTGCTATTGAACCGCTCTATGTTTCTAACCACTTCCACAGACCTGATTTCTTGGGCCTTCACGTGACTGTGCACTTTCTAGTCAAGAGGGTTTGATTATCTTATCTCAAAAAGAATAATGGGGAGTTAGTACATTTCATAAGCAATAGATTTTCAAATAAAGAAAACAAACCCATCTATGATGACACCTTAGTCAACAGGAGCATTTAAAGTGGTAACGTGACAAACACTAGACTAAAATTTTGATTTTTCTAACATATGGCATATAAATGACAATATTCACCAAATATTCAAGCATTAAATCTAATATGATTTTACTCTGATTTTAACTATCAATTTTTGTTTTTTTATTTTCTTTTGTTTACAGAAAGATTGCATGTATATACTTCAACATGAGGGCAGAAAATCAGCCTTCTAAGCAAGACGGTGATATGCTATTGGAAAAAGGAATTCATATCAAAGAGAAACCAGGAAGATTTTTGAGTCTTTGTGTTCAGTCAGTAGTTATAGTTTTCCTGCAAAAAGAAAATACATGAATTCATGCTTTCTTTATTTTTATATTCAACATTGTTTGTCTATTTTATAGTAGAGACACCAGGGAATTCAATAGCAGGAAAGTGATAGGTCATAGTGACAGATTCAAATTTTAATGTGCTTTCTACCTAGAAAAAAGTGAAAGTCGACTAATACCCAACTGAGTATTTGCTTTAATAACTAAGAGTTACTTTCTTGTAAAAGTGACTTAAAATTCAGAGAATAAGGAAAAATTTTGAACAAAATGCAAAGAGAATATAGAAAAAAAATGGTTCACATGATTTAACTAAGGGTAGCCAAAAGGTCAATTAAAATCTTAGTATTCAAATCAGGACTTTGTTTTGCTGTTGTTGTCGACTTATTATCACAAAATCTGAATTTTGAAGAATCATAGCATATAAAATCATTCAGAGGTGTGCCCTGTAACTATTAGATCAATTGCCTCCAAAGGAACACAGGCTCCTCAAACCCCTAGGTTTGAGTTCCGGGTCTGGAAAACAACAGTGTGAATAACTAAAAATAAAGATGCTTCTTCCTGTTCTCTTTTCCCACCTGGTGCCTACTCACCTTCATTCCTGCCTACACCTTTCCTTTTAAAAATTTTATTTAGATTTAACTGTGGTCTTTACCTCTTTGGGGATAAAAATTGTCAAAATCATCTTTTCTTCATGGATGAAAAAGTATTATTAGGACTATGGGCAAGTTATTTGATTTTGATTTTGCTTTTGGTTATAACTGAACAAATGTTTATTTTAGAAAAATAATGAAAATCCAGATTATTTGAAGAAAAGGTATAAACTCAACTATATTCTCACCAAAAATACTTGCAATAATTATGTTTAATTAAATATTTATAGACCACTCATGATGTGCGATTATCATCTTAGTATTTTTATTAATGGACTCATTTACACCTCATAACAAAACTTTGCAGGATAGACTCAATTTTACAGCCTTCACGTAACAGGAGAGAAACTGAGTCACATTAATGTTAAAGTGATTTGCTCCAAATTACAGAGCTACTAAGTGGCATCAGCTTTCAGGTTCAGAAATTTTGGCTTTAGATTAGTGATTCTCACCCACTTTTCTCTTTAGCTGGGGCCCAGTTTTTACACCATGTCTGTTACAAATATCAAGGAAACAAATAGTTCCACCTAGACTCACATGTTAAATATTGCAGGATATATTTTAGTAACAATTTTACACAAGCTTGTAACCCCAAAATATCTTCTCTATATTTTAATACCACAATACTATCTACCAAATTAACCAGCTGTTAGGGGAAAAAGTTACAAAATCATTTTCATTGTCAATGTTATAAAAGTGTGTCCTGAAAGTGAGTTTAATAGAAAATATTATATCATTTCTGGTTAGATAAATTAACTTTTATCAGTTCAATACTTTCCCATTCAAATTATGTTCAAATATTTTTGAGATCAATGTTGATTGAAATGAAAGTTGAACAAAATAAAATTTCATGTTGTTTTGTATACATGCTGTCACATCTTATGACAAAATCAGTAGAGATCCAGCTACCAGATGAACAATTACATTTTGGAGCTGACGCATGGAGGCTATCAGAATGAAAGCCGACTTTATTTTGCTTCAGTGCAATACTGCCATTTTAGTAGAGCTACCAATGTACTGTTTTACTTCAGAGATGTTTGTCAATTCATTACTTATTACTAAGTGATTCAAGTCGGTAGCACTAACATGAATTTCAAGAAGTTCAATTAGAGTAGTTGTTGACTTCTAGGTTTGAAGATGATGTTTCAATATTTAATAGAAAATATTAAATAGTTGTTTATTAGGAATACTTAGAGAATCTATGGAGCCACAATTAAAGAGAACCATTTCTACAACTCTGTTGTAGCAATATATTCTGTCCACAGTCTATAATTTCAATTACAGATGCTCATTCAATTTCCCCCAGCCCCACCTTAAGAACTTGATAGGATTATGTATTTGAACTATTTGGGGACAAAGATTCTTAGTCATATTTTTATAGCATTTAATAATAAAAAATAATCTTCAAAATTATCTAATTGTGTTAGGGGCATGTTTTATTGTTTAGGTAACACTATTCCATTACTTCATGGATATCATAGGCTTCTTGAGTGACTGATCTAAGCAACAAATTACGAGTGAGGATGAATAGCTCCATTTAAACACCTGGTCCATATAAAGCCTCCTATACATACATAATCTTTGAAGCTTTCTTCGCATTATGGTTGTTTGGAATGAAGAAGACATCCTGTCAGTGGCATCTGATCTGGATTCTGTCAGCACAAGACTATCTCAGGAATATAAGACATATTTCCAAAGTATTTAATGATTTAACCCTCTGCTTAAGTTGATTATGTTGGAAGTGATAGAGACAAAGTCTAGAAGGAACTTGGTCTGATTCCCTACTGGTATAAATTATTTACAAAGTCATGTGACCAGGAACATCTATATTTAACTATTATGTGAGGAAGAGATTAGTCCCAGATTCACCTAATATAATCTTTTGATCATTTTCCCAGGCTAATTAATAGTGTCTCTTCCAGTCAAAAAATACTCACTTTCAGTGATAATCATTGCAGCAAGAAAAAAACATGAACCATATTCTTAATTAAATCAATAAAGATTTGAGGTTTATCTGTCATAATCTGTTAGTAATATTGTCACACTAACTCAAATTTTTCACTTTACAACAGAGAAACTGATCTTTGATCTTGGTAATTATTTTATGAAGAAAAAGTTATCTGATATTACACTTTCACATATGTGTAAAGTAAGGCACAGAAAGAATAAACTTGCCAAACTGATCGAGGATTCCAAGATATTGAAAATAACTATGTTTAAACTTCCAATAATCGTTTGAACATAGTATATAACTTAGGTATTAAAATGCCCTTTTGTTTCGGAAATACTTAAACTTGTATTTTCTCGGCACACACCAGTTGGGAAGAGAATAAGACAGCCCAGATGCATCCTGGATAGCCATATCCAATTTATTTATCACAGTTGTTTTGTGTTCTGGAAGCATTTTGCTTCCCATTCAAAACTATGCTGTAGCTGCTGCTTCAAATGTAACAAATTAAAGCCATTTGGCTTCACATCAAACCTAACATCTCAAAGTTTTTTGCCTCCAGCAAGTATGGTATATATAGAGAGACTTATAACTGGAATGAAAGTGCTTTATCTGAAATCAGTCAGAATTACAGTTAGGTTGACTTTGTGCACGCAAACTCATGGCTACGTATAAAACAAAGAACCCACACCCACGTCCCTTTATAAAAAGTCTCTGAATGTGAGAAGCTGTTTAAACAAGTTTCTAGTGTCCGTCTGAATTTTTGGATTTTTCAACCGATGTTCATAATCCCAGAGAGAACCAGTAAAAATTCTTAATGTGTTTTCATTGTACATTTTAAATTATGATTAGCATTTAAATCAAATGTTTTTCATCTATAATCAGTCCACAAAGGAACATAAAAAGTGGGCATGGTTAATATCACTACTAATGAAAAGACTAAGGTTCACGGGTTAAACAAAATACCTACAATCTGCTTTTTGCGATGATTGCTACAATGATCAAAATTTATTGGCAAGTTATAATGTATCTTCAACTTAGAAAAGGACCCTAACTTGAAACCTTTTCTGAAAACAGAAATAAGACTCCGAATTTTTGATAAGACCACTGAAAGTTTTATATTGAGGAAGACTAATATTAAAAACAAATATCGCTACTGAGTATAGGTTCAAAAATGCAAATACTAGCAATCCAAATCTAATAATGTCTGATATTGTACATGTATTTTAAAAAGTTAAGTGTTTAATTTTAGACTACTAAATTAAGTAATCTGTTTAAAAATATTCATGGAGGATAAAATAATTTATGATCATTTCAATAATTTCAGAGAAAGAATTTGATAAATAAAAAATTATGACATTAGGAAATACATAAACAAAAACCTAACACAAGGAAGTCTTGAAGTAAAATGGGGGTTTATCCAGCGGTATGAAAGATGCTTCTCTAAACCTCCATCAGATAAAGCAATATTTAGCACCTAGAAAATTACAGAAGTCAGACAAGTATTTGAGAGTATGTGGAGAAATCAGAATTCTCAAACACTGACGAAATTACTTGGAATGTCTAATAAACTTCAAAATACATATACAGAAGAATCCAGCAATTTCAGTACTATTAGTGTGTTAGAGAATCCATCATATGGACCTAAAGATATAAAGGTTATCTGCATAACTTCTAATAAATTAATACTGGGGGAATTTATTCCATGGGTGGTGGATATGTATAATATTGTATTTTCTTATAATATATTAGTATTCAATGAATGAATTCAATTATATTTGCCTACAAGAATATTTAATATAAATATTTAAGAAAAATAAAGCTAATCTCCTCCAAAGAGCAAGGTACTGAAATATATGGTATGATAAAAAATTATTGTGTAAAGTATGAAAATATATGGCACAATAATTTGGATGCATAAACATGTAGTCAGAACATTAATGACTAGACCTGAGAGATATAAACCAAATTCAAAATACTATTCAGGAAGGAGGTTAAGAAGGAGACATTGGGGTACTTAATTTTATCTGCTGTTTTTCTATCATCTAAAGTGGTTATGAAAAAAATTAATAGATATTAATTCCTGGTAAAGAACTTATAGATAAAATAAAATAAATTATTGTTATGACCATAAGAATCATTCAAGTTTCTTGTTTTTCAGATATGGAGAAGAACATCAAGACTGTACATGTACTGTATGATCAGAGGGACAGAAAATAGCAGAACTAGAAAGAGAAATCCATGTTACCAAATTCTAATTTGCTGTGCTTTCTAAGAAATTATGCTGACTTTAATCAGAAAAAATTTGGGTAGTCTTCTAATTTGATTCATGGAAAATATTTTTACCTCAATTCATATTTTCTTTTCCTTCTGATAAAAGTTTCACAGCACATCTGTTTCATTCTGCCCTATGATAGGAGTTGTTTACATGTCTGTCTTTCCAACTGTGAGTTTTGTGATCTCAGAGGCCTAACTTGGTTATCTTTTTATCTCTATTCATCATTGTGCTTAATGAACAAAATGTATCACATGTATTCTTGAAGGCTTGAATGCATTAGTTTATTCTTTCAGAAAGTTTAATAAGGCACACCCTGGTGGAGTAGCATTTAGATCAATCACCTCTGGATAAGAGCAGGCTACAGACACTGGGTTTGTGTTCTGAGTGGGAGAGGAGGAAAACAACCAATATGAGTAATTAATTGAAAATAAAATAAAATGCTTCTTCCTCCCCTCTCCATACCTGCCTGCCTACTTGCTTCATTCCTGCCTGCACTTTTCCTTCAAAAAAAAAAAACGTTGAGCAAACATATTTTGAACATACTTTGTATGTCATACACTGTGCCATGTATGGGTTAATTGTCATGCAGAAAGTAGATGAAAGGTATAATATTAAACTGAACATAAGCTCTAAAGAGTTAGCTGTTGTCCACTGGACTTCATTTTGAAGTCTGTGACCATCATTAACCCATTTCAATAGAAATAATTTCATACACATGAGAACAGTAGATAGTGCTGGGATTTATAGCCAGAATGATGAGCTATACCTAAAGAGAAATCAAGTATTGGCATGATTGCTCCTCAAATAATCAATTTGTTTTTGCTGAATTTATAGCATGACAGAGTTCAATGCAGCAGAGAAAATCTAATCAATACCAAAATAAAATCCTCTGTGCCTTTTTTCCCATCAACTCCTTTAAAAATATTTCTAAAGTTTATAAAAGAAAAGATACTAAGAGAACAGAAACACTTAAAAACATTTAAAAACATTTTCCATGAGAATTATTTTCTGGGTGAGAAGCACTAAACACATTCAATCCTGCCTTTTCTCCTTAATTCAGCTAATGAAAAAACTAACAGAAGACCTGGAACAACTATTTAAAGAATGTGAAAGTAAAAAGTAAATATTTGGTAGATTGGGCAGAAGTATAGAATTCAAAGTAAGACCAAACTATAATCTTTTTGTTTCTTTAGTATCTATAATTTCTCTTAATACAATCCCAAATATTAAGTAACAGAAGTTCTCTAAGTCTGGCTCAGAAAGGCAAGTATCTTCTAATGATCAAAGAAAATAAGTAGAATTTCTACATTTTACTTCTTTTCCTCTCCATTCTTTCACATCCCAGTTCCCCAAATTTCCCTGGCAATGATGGCATCAACTGTGGCAGAAACAGGAGACTACAGAAGGTTAAAATTCTGAGCAAACATATCTTCCGTTATGATAAAAACAACAACTGTGGTCCTGAGAAGAGGGAAAGCTACACAGACTCTCCCTTCCTCCCCATCCCTC
>RJWH01000475.1:600000-763313 GCA_004363575.1 Solenodon paradoxus | reverse complement strand
GAGAGAGAGAGAGAGAGAGAGAGAGAGAGAGAGAGGATGAGAGAGAGGATGAGAGAGAGAGACAGACTTTTTGGAAGATAAATGGCAGAAGATAATGCCTGCAGTTTCTTCAGGTCCTGTTCTCTGTCCTTGAAGCTAGTGAGGCATTTTATGTGCTTCACAAACTGTACAACCAGGCCCTAAAAGCAGCATTAAAATACCACCACATACTGAGTCCCTGTTGAGACCAGGTGCTAGATTAAATGTTTTACATAAGCTGCTTGATTGAACTTCCATTATCGTGCTCATTTTCCAGACAAGATAAACTGGTGCTTAAAGAAGGAATTTTCTAGAGGTCATTCAGCTAACAAAGGTCAGTTGTCCTTGGATCACTGTCCTGACTGCTAGGGGCATGCTTCTACCCTACACTCTACCAGGTTTCAGGAAATTGAATGCAGAGGAGAGCCTACATACACAGGACAAAAGAAACAGATGGGTAAGAATAACACATTGAGAAAGAAAAGCAATAAAATTCAGATAATGTGAGAATTAAGACTAAGGGGAAAGGTTATCTGGGACATTTTACATGACAGACTAATGGCAAAAGCCAACAGGTGTCTGTTCTAGGAAAGCAGCACCTGCCTATGTGGGGGATATGGCTGGTGATCAGGGAGTGACACAGTCACACCTGTTCTCCTAATGTGTCATGGCCCAAGACTTCAGGACGGTTTGCAAATATTGCAAGACAGAAAGATGGGCAAGCTCTGGTTTCAGAGAATGACTCTGTGGGGGCAGATAAAGAAGAAAGAATAAGGGGTTCTGGTTAGACAAAAAAAAAAAAACATTTACAGCAGCAGATAAGCTAAAACTATTAACTCTGTGTATGAAACAAGGAAGGAATGAAATGGGAGACTGTGAGACTAGTAAAAGAGAAGATGGAAGCAAAAGAAGAAAAATCAATGGATATTTCAAATTCATTTTAAGCAAAGCTATATAAGTATATAAAATAACAGTAACTATGAGAAAAACAGACCTGCCTTTGAGGAATATCAGAGGAAATTTTTTCAGTGATGGAAAGAAAACTACAATAAATATTTTTATTATATATACATAGTATATATATATATACATATATACATATATATGTACATACACAGTCATGAATTTACTATTGATAGGGATTTGTTCTGAGAAATGTGTCCTTAAGCAATTTAGTCATTGTGGGCACATCGCAGAATGTAATTACAAAACCCTCCATGGTAAGCTTACTCCACACCTAGGCTATGTGGTCCATTCTGTTGGGACTACCATCATGTATGTGCAGTCGGTTGTTGATGGAAATGTCTTTGAGTGACACACAACTGCAATATTGTATTTGGTTTAAAGTCTGTTGGGGGTACATTGATTATGTTATATAAAAATATTTAATGTGTACTTGGCTTAAATATAAAGTATAGCTGGATCAATCTATCTAGAAATAATTACCAAGTACACTCAATGTATGGACATTGCACAACGTGGCAGATCTAGAGACACCAAGAACTGGAAATCAAGTTTGCAGCAGACAATGGTGTGAGATTTGACAATAAAAGTGTGTGCATTTCTGTAGAGAATTTTAAAACTATAAAACTGACTAAAATTCAATCATTGTAATCTGTCAGTGATGAAATACTCATCCTCCCAAGAAACCTTTTTATTGCTTTAAGTCAAGGTTTGGCAAATTGCAGTCTGTACCTAAGTCCAGTCAGCTGTTTTTGTAAATAAAGTTTTATTGGAACACAGTCACTCTCATTAATCTATGTATTGTTGATGGCAGCTTTCTTTCATGGTACAACAGAGTTGAGTAATTGTGACAGAGATCAGATGACTTCAAAGAATAAGATATTTATTATCTGACCTTTACATAAAAAGTGTGCCAGCTCCAACTTTACTGTGCAGTTTTGATGATATCTATGTCACTTCAATTAGCACATTTTTATTACTCATCCTTTAATAAGCATTGCATCCTATGAAGAAGTTAATTCTACTGCTCCCAGATATATAGTCTTCCATGAGGACTTAGCCACATGTATTTGTTTTAAGAATACATTTGTCACTGATTGAGCTCTGGGCCTATCTACATACCATGTAATATATTTTTACTTTCAAGAGTAGATTCTAAATAAATGGTAATAGCATTTTGATTGTAAAGCATAAGAAAAGAACTTGAGTTACTACATTTTTTGTTTGTCTGATGTGTCCACTTAGAATTTTTACTCATATTTAAAATTTAAAGAATAAAATGGTACAAACTGAAAGGTGTAGCAATTTTGCTTGGCAAGTGCTAATTTTAGCACCTACATGAACTGTTTCATGGAATTCAATTAGTATCTTTAAAATTGAAATTAATGTATTAATACATGTTATTTGATATAAAGCTAAATCATATATCCAGAAAATCATAGCTATTACAGATAATTATGTAATTATTACTGAAAATAATTTTCCATATAGAAAAGAGTCAAAAATACTATACTTCCAAAGGTATATTATCTTTACATAGTGACAATATTAAGAAAAAAGGCCAAACAAAGCTCATGAGAAAATACACCATGATAGAGCAGCATAGAGGTTTCAGAGGAGCACAGTGCTTCCGAATGGAGAAACTCAGTGTTTGTCCTCTTTGTAGGAAATACTCCAGAGAGCATTCACTATGTCTATGAGGGGGTGTGTGTGCATGCACAAAGAACAGCATGTTCTCCACAACCAATGTAGAACTTGGTGGTGGGCTATTCATTTGGAAGCATTTACTTAATACAAGAAAACCCTTAGGATTGCACAGGTAAATAGGGAGAAAGAAGGAAACACTTTCCAACTTATGCCGCTATATTTACTTTCAATGCCTTCCCTCCCTCCCTCCCTCCCTCCCTTCCTCCCTTGCTCTCTTTCTCCCTTCCTTCCTTCCTTCCATAAACGTACTGAGCTCATACCATGTACTAGGTGTTCTGTAGGTTTGGGAAGTACAGGCCCTGCCCTAATGGAACTTAGAGAGTTGTGAGTGCATGTGTGCACGTCTTCATCCTGAGAAAGCAAGGAGTTTTGGAGTCACATGTGTTTCCTTTCCATAGCAATTTCAACACAGATTCAGCAAGATTAGAGTATTGAATAGATTAGAAGAAAGATGATAAGCGAGTTCTCTAGCTACTCCTGCTGGGCACTATCAACACTGTTGGTGGCTTCTCGGTCCACAAGTCTAACCATTTGTGTACACCCATGACTTGTGAGTCACTGAGGAGTCATAATTGTGACGTTGACCGTGACAGGGATAGCCATTTATTTACCCTTTGAAACATGACCAGCAGGCCCATTAATTTTGCAACATTAATTCTAAGAGGAAATTAGATTCCAACCAGACTCATTAATCTTTTTAAAATAGAGTCACAAGAAATAAGCATTGATAATCAGAATGCAATTTTCTGAGTTAGGATGTGGTCAGGACATTGATGTCAGGGCTCCTGTACATCTAAGATTTTCAAGGCATATTCTCAAAAAAACTCAACCCGGTCTAGGCAATGGTTTTAAGTCTGGATAAAAAAGACCACTTCAAAGAGCCACTGTTTCCCAACATTAGCCAAGGCCCGTCCAGCAATGATGAAGAGAATGACATCTATTGAATCATTAACACACAGATATTGATGATTCTCCTTCCCAAATAGTCTTTCCAAGACACGGATATATTTAAGATATGGGTTTATACAGTATTGATGCTCAAAGGGGTTCAGTTATGGTTAATGACTGATCCATTTCGTCACATTTACACTCTTTTTTTAACTTAATTTTTCTGTAATCTGTCAGCACTTTAAAATTGATGATGGTGTTTTTCATGAAAAGAAACACAAGTTTTTCTCAATAATTTAAAAGTAAAACCTTCCTTAATTAGTTTATGTCTTTTTAATTCAATCCTTTATTTCTTCTATAGTCTACTTAAACAAAACACTATTTACCCAAATTTCTTTTTATTACTTCATCTCTCTTATTTTTGGTGTTTCAATTTTCAGTTCTAAAACTTAAAAAACTCATTTCTACTGGTCTAAAGCTCTAAAGAAAAATTATCTGCTGAAGAGTATGTATGAATATTTGTCTTCTATGTCACCTGCTTTTTATAAGAAACATAAAATGATCAAACAGAAAACCAATGTGAGCATTTACCATAGTCTCTTGTAGATTCTATTTAACTAGTATTTATTGGCGATGTAGGAGGTAGAGAAAGTCTTACAGTAGACTTTATTATGCTCAGTCTTAACTATTCTAGAAATGTAGCTATTTGTACTATCTATCATGATAGAATACAGACAAGCTAAATAAGGCCTAAAATTAATTTATGACCTCAGGTCACAATAAGAACGAATGGAACCCAATATTGATTAATCAGATTCTAGTTTTGTTTTATAATTACTCTCATTGACATGAGTAATTATATATTTAGCCCTAATCATCAAATCGGAATCAAAAAGCAACTTACATGCAAAGTAACCTCTGTGTATCTTTATTAAAAATATTTCTCAGCTGTTGAACTATGTTCCTTAATACACAAGAATTTCTTCTAAAGCTACCTCCTTTATCTTTCAGCAAATGAATTTCTATTACTTTCCATAACCAATATATATGTACGTATTCTCTTCATACTCTCAGATTCATAGTGCAAAAATTCATGTGTCTCCAAATTCAGACTGACATCTTCTTCTGAAACCTCACCAGGAATGATTCTGAGAAAATCAATGCTCCCATATAGTGTCGTGGGAAAAAGAACACAACCAAACATTCCACTCTAGATAGGAAGGTGTTTTCTGTGGTTATGTCAGCATTTCTACTTGTGCCCACTAATGTGTGTGTATGTATGTGTATATATATATATATATATACAACCTTCGCCACCAACGGATCTCAATGTATTTTGACTTTTCTCCTGTATTAAGCAAGGTAACAGTACAGACAGAAACCAGTATGTGTGTGTATACACACTTATATGTATGTATACACACATACATATATATACACATACATATGCCATTTATGAAAAAATAATGTCACAAAGAACATACTTTTGAAAAATAGAAACATTTTCTTTATATTTACTAGAAATAATTAAATACAAGCATTAAGTATTGGCAAAATCCATGAGGCTTTTAGGTCAAGATCTTCAATGTATTATGTTGGTGAGAAATATCTTGATGAATGTCATTTTATTCCTACGTTAATGACAAATTAATTTTGCTATAGAAGACAAAATGACTTTTGTTTTTAATTCAAAGCATCAGAAATGCCAGCAAAATGACTGTTGGTTTAGCCACATTTTCTCTAAACTGGCAACATAAGACCTGGACTAAATGTAAGATTGCAATTGTGGTTGTGGTTTCACAACCATTGCACAGCTGTTAGTGACTGTCCTTGAAGGGAGGAAAAACTCCTCTGGGCAAGTAAGGAATTTTTAAACTGCCACAGCAAGTTAATTTAGACTAACTTGATCCCAATCATGAGATGACCCATTCTTTCTGGAATATAGGTCCAAATTTGTCCTGGTTTGGTCCATAAGAAAACAAGATTTTTAATATAAAAGACTGAGAGATATAAAGGGCATGTATAAATCCAATGCTTGAACATCATTTTCAGATGGAAAATATCTTAGTTGAAAACCCAAATCCTGAAGTCCAATTTTTAGGTTTCAATATCTTTCAAACTCCCTGCTAAGTATAGTAACAATTTGCACATAGGTTTGGAATCAAGATTAGTGCTTTGTGGTCACCAAAATTATGTCATCATATCATGTTATATGATACCACATTACCTTTTTTGCCTCAATTTTTTACAGTCACAAAGGGGTCCATGTTCCAAGACAGTTGTGTGATCAAGGTGGCTATGCTGTTTTCATTCAGTCACTCAAACAACTCAGGAATTCCACCTAAGTCTTCACATATAGTAAGTCTTGCACATCTATGCAAGACACAAATAGGACTATACATGGGCAAAAATCATAAATAACTTGTGAAAAAATACTCAAATTCCTAACACATGAGAAAAGATTATAAATGGGATGTATATATATTTGTGTATGTGAAGAACCTAATACAAAAATACAATTCAAGAGGGAACTGGATATATTTCAGGACATAAAGATTTGAATGAAAATAAAAATTTGAAGAAGGATGCATAGGTACAGTATAATTTATTTGAAGTGTGAATTCAAATTCATGATTTATTGTGTTTTAGAATAAGTGTGTGTAAAGGTACAAATAAAATCATGATGTGGGGAAAATGGAAACTTTATACACCGTTGATGGGAATGTATTGATGCATTATAGAAAGTTGTATGGAGATTCCACAAAAATCACAAATAGAAATACTACGTGAATCAGTTATCTTCCTTCTAAATATTTATCCAAAGAATATTAAAACACTAATTTGAATAGATACATGTATTTCATGTTCATTGCCGCATTATTCATAATAGTCAAGAGCTAGAAACAACTTAATTGTCCATAAATAGATGACTAGATTAAGAAAACATGGTATAGATATTCAATCAAATAATGGTGAACTATAAAAAAAAATACAAATAAATAACTGGGAATGAGAAACTTACAATCAAGATAATGATTGCTTCCATGCCACAGGGAGGAGAATGCTATCAAAAGTCACTGATTAAGTAATATTTAATTTCTGGTGATTTGATTATAAGCATAGGAGTCTTTATGATACTATTTCTATTAATTCTAGTTCATCAATAAACTATATTTATCAGCCATGATCTATTTCTTTTTGTATATGTGTATATACTAATTTAATAATTTTTTTAAAGATCTAAAAGAAAGCATAAACTGGGGAAGGAATTATAGATAGATTCTTTCTAGATACTTGGTAGAAAAAAACAGCCTATTGTAAATGTGGCCAGCAAAGTTTAATCACTGCTGAGGTGACTTTTAAAATTTTGAAGGCAAAAGGAAGAAGCCAGTGGGAAAAGAGCAATTAAATATTATGTAAAGAGTGATTTTCATAGTGCGGTCCCTGAATAGACTAGAGAGAATGACACTTAAGAGAGAAGATGGAAGGGTTGCCTTGTAATGAAGAATGAGCAGCCTTTCCTTAGAGATTGAAATGGTACTGAAGATGGAATAACAGAGAATTAAATTCTTTAGTTATCAGAGGAAATTAGCTAAAGTTCAGGCAAGATGGTATTAAATTTAGCCCTAAACATCATATTTCCTTTTCCTTTCACAATAGTCTACATATTTATCTGTTCTCTCCACAACCTAATCACACTACCGCTAAACTATACTCTTTGAAGTATGTGTAGTGCTTCCTTTCTTTAATATCTTCAGCAGCCACATACTCATTCAGAGCATGTTGGATGGTCAAGAAACATTTCCCAAATGAGTAAAAGACAAGTGGTGGAATTAAGATTGGGGTTTCAAAAGGGAAAAGCCATTACATATTTTCTTTGGGGAGCTCTATAGTACAAAAGAATAAATATTCTGGATCAGAACAAAGGTTATAGCATACAAGGGTCATGTCTACAAATATCTATGACTTTCTGAAGTCTAAAATCAAGAACAAAAAAGTAAAGTTTGGGGGGGGTCTGCTTTTGTGGTTGTGTCAGCACATTAAAAGTAGGTCAAAGAGAACTTGAGGACTCCAGCGGAGCATGCAAGTGAAGTTGAAGTGTCTGACTAGGTTGTGGACTGAACAGGACTGAGAAGTATCAAATGAGATGAACAACGTAAAGCTGAAAGGGGAAGTTATTGGGGCTCCACTTGGGGACAAAGAGCATGAGTTAGGATAGTGCTTGAACTGGAAGGTGACTGTGGATAAAAATGGATAGTGATTGAGTATGTTGGGCTGTGTAACAAAAACAAAACAAAATTGTGCTTCAGCCGCTAATGTCATGGAAGAGAGTGACAATGGGGAGGGGCTCTATGGAAGTAGGTTAGATGGCAGGTCCATTGTAGGAAAGTGGAGTGGTGTGTATAGATCAGTGGGATATAAAGAGAACGCTGACTATTCTTTCACTCATCCACCAACAATCTTCACTTTATAAATAGACGATAAGCTTAATAAAAGCACAAAGGAACAGCACTTTTTCTTAATAACTAACTGCATGCAGTTGGAACAATGAGAACCATGATAAAGTCACCATACTGATATCTTTATTGCATAATGATCTTCACCACCTAATTTTCCTATCCATAGGCAATCAAATGATGAGTTTTCCAGATGTTTGACATGACTGAATTCAATTTTGCCACAGATTCCGCTAGTTTGATATAAGAATGAATCAATGTAGTGAAAAATTATGAAAATGGGTGTGTATATTATTTCTATAAATATTATTACATGGTAATAAATATTTGAGAATAATAGATATTTGGGAGAAAAGTTTTTCATTTATTAATTTTAATACAAAAAGGTTAGTCGTTTAACTTTCAGGTTTGTTTATCAAAGAAAATATCATCGGCAAATAGGGAAGCTCTTAGGATCATTGATGTAGTTATTGAGCTAATATCTCTTACAGAGCCATGTCGACCTGATATGAGACACTGCTCTCCATGTTCATGTATAAAAACACCACCCAAATCCAAACACCGTAAGAGAAAGGGAGTGTAAGTGAGAACTTCTTTGCAATGTACTATATGTCTTCCTGTTCAAACATGTTCATGGGAAGTGGTTTTCTATACCCCTGGCTGAAATAAAGCTCATAAAAATATAGTGGATGTATGGTAGAAAAAAAAATGTTAGCCACATATCTTCAACAACCCTCATGTGTAATCTACTATTTAAAACATTCCATGTAAGGGTGATTAAGAAAAACACTGAAGTATGTGATTGCCAGTAGGAACAGAAAGGTTTTGAAAAAGAAGTTAATCTAAATGTGTAAACTTAATCAAATCATTGCTAGATTACAGCACTTATATTAGAGATTCCAAAATATATTCTTGTGCACTCGAATTGTTTGGTGCCTAGGGAATGTTCAGCAATTCTTTACTCAAAAATATAATCCTTTTCCTTTTGCAAGCATAAAATATAAGCTCCTGAAAGGGAGAAGCTCACGCTATTTCTAATAAAATGGTTTACTATAAGACATGAGTAAATTAGAAGACATCATCAGGATGAAATTGGGTCCTTAAAAGGCTTCTTCACTTATCCAGAAAGCATGCATCTTAAAACAATCTGACAGCAATGGCTAGCCTAAAACTGGGCAATCTTCTCTTAGAGAGCTGTGTTTACCTAATTAAGAGCTTCTCTGTGGTCCCCAGTTACTTAATTGTGTCATTAGCAGCAGTTTTGACATGAGGAACAACTTGTATCTGCAGCACTGCCTGGCCTCTGTTAAGAAGCCCAGCAGAGCAGCCCCCGGGGGCTGGCAGCAGCCTGCTGCAGTCAGTACAGCACAAAATGGAATAATTGGTCCCTAGAGGAGCTGTATCTTCAGCTGCCAATAGGGATTGCATTATTCCTTGTGAATAAAGAGCAATGCCTCCATGATTCCTCTCCTGACTATTAACTGTGGCCCTGGTACGTGTCGCTTGCAGAAGGGATTAGGTCCTAGAATTGTTACAGCCGTTCTCTTTGCTGCCCTCCATTAATGCGGTATGATGTGGATCTTCTTAATCAAAGGAATAATATGGCTAAGTTTTCTGGTGATCAGACTTATAAAATGTGCAGCACACCACAGAGGTTTAACCAAAGGACCACAGGGGTTAAACTTCAGACTGAGGCCAAGAGGATGCTTTGCCCTCCTACAACATAACATAACAAAGGGCCAGAACTGAGGAACCCATCTGGGAGTCTGGTGGGAGCCTTTTCTCTTGCAGAAAGAGCAGAAAAACAAGAGTGAGCAACAGTGCTCAAAAATATCTTCCTAGGGAAAAGTATCAACCACTTTTAGAAAGTTTTTTTTTGTTTTTATTGGTGATATATTTCACATACAATAAATTTGGCAATTCGAAGTGTGTAATTCAGTGGTTTTAATAAGTGTTCAAAGCCGTGTCAACATCGCCACTGCCTAATCCTAGAACATTTTCATTTACCCCCAAATGCCCCCAATTGCTGGCAGCTGCTAATCTATTTTCTGACTCTATGAATTTTACTATTCCAGGCATTTCAAGACAGGTTTCTGATTAAAGAGCTTTTAGGTATCTAATATAGAGTCCGCAAGTTTTAAAGACTGACAAAGGGAGCCTACAATTTGTACTTCAAAAATGGTTACAAAGTAGAACAAAGACAGTTATAGATAGATCAACCTATGCTTTTCCCCCTAGTGTTTGGATATTAAAGATTTTCATAAGCCTCACTGCCCCTGTTTTTAGATCATTGTCGTGATGATTTGTTGAGCAAGTAGAAGTCTTTTGTAATCAAAGCAGCTTTAGAAACTCTCATATTGTCCTGGCCACAGACCTTAGATGACAAGATGGGTAGAGCAATCATGGCCAGGAAAGAAACCTGATGTCGCAGAGGCAGCACTTTAACTTGGGAGGCAGGGCTGCTGTGCTAGAGCTTCTCCTGCAGGGGACATACAAAGTTGGGGAGTTGCCTCTGATTAGATACAGGAGTTGGTTCAAGAAGCAGGGACCCAGGGTGAAGGTTCAGGGGATTCAAGAGCCAGGTGGGATCACAGGAGTTGGGTCTTCTCTTCTCCTGGAAAGACTAAACAAGGAGACGACCAGCTTCCAGGTAAGATCAGATTGTATATCCGCCCTGGGGTTCTACGCTCCTAGGGAGTATAGAGTTCAGTCATGCTCAGCTGAGTACTTTGCTATTTTCCTGATGACTGACATTGAAGAATTCTCAGTTTGTCAAAATAATATCTTCAGTTGATCTTGTTTGATTATTCAAAGTAATATTCTTGTGTTCTTCAAAAACAGTCAGTGGGTTAAGGATGGTCTTTCTGGAAGGGGTCACTTTGGTTGTATGAGCCAAAGCCTTAAAAATGGTACTTGACCAGGCAAGTCCACTCTTAGAGTTGATCCTAACGATCAAAGCAGATAGATTTGCAAAAATATATATATGAAGATGGTCATAAAACATTGTTAATAATATTGAAGATAATTTTAAATATGTTAATTGGGAAATACTTAAAATGTTGATACAACCATAATACAACCATAAAATGGAGTGCCAAGAAGTTATCAAAACTGTGGTGTACATGTATGCATATCAACGTAGAAAAAATGGCCACAACATTGTTAAATTACAAAGTAAGTCAACAAACTAAATAGTTCAATTTTTGTAAAATTACATGTGTATAGAAATATGTGTAGGTAAATATTCAGCATTTTATCTTATCTTTAAATAACAATGTTTCAGTTTTTTGTGTATCATTTGGTAATTTATAAGTTGCACTCTTATTTTTGAAATCTGAAGAAACAGTAAAGATATTTTCATTCTGAAAAAGTAGATTTTACTTCCCAGCTTGGTCAAAATCACATGGATAACTTCTACCTCACCAAATTAATTTGGGTGTGCTATTTGTTACAACAGCAAGCAATAATTAGCTAACTCAGGGTGTATTTTACTCAATTTACACATAGGATTTAGGCTGTCTTCCTTGGTGGTGAGTTGAGGAAGATAATCTAAAGTTCTCAATTCATGTGAAAAATTATTTACCAAATATAAGGACACATTCTGTATTTCTATATGTTGTCAGAGAGCTCAGCTGGTGTGTCCAAAATATCAGTCATTCAACACCAAAAGTTTTTTCCTGTTTTGCTCAGAATATGAGTGAGTCATATCAAATGACTGTCATTTGGGACACAAAAAATGAGATCATTATCAAGAGACTATTTCCCTGTGATTCTGTAAACATCTTTCTTCCTTCTTAATCCTGTCCCAGTATTTGATCCATTCATTTGCGATTCATTCCTTATCATAATTCATTGGAGGTATGATTCAATTTATTAATGGTGCATTAGTTTAAAATATTTTGTGCAATATATTCCACCACAAATGTGAGAATATGCAAACTATAGATCACACACTGATAGTCTATTTCCCAGTCTATCAATTAGATTAATTAATTCAATTAAAATTCTAAATAATAAGTTTGTCAGAGCTTCACTGCTATAACACTAATGATTGTCTTATGATGACTTTAGAAGCACATTTCTTCTGATTCATCAAAAGATTAAATTATATTTATTAAATAATTATGCTATATCTCATTTCTTAGCTAATTAGTAATTCATGTATGGTAGTTATGGAAAATATTGACTAATGAAATATCCCTTTTTCTCTTGATGTCAGGGAACCTAATACATGTTGTCACATATTTGTTTACAGTGGACTTTATAAGTATTGTCCAGTACATATCTTCTCTTCTCCAGTTAGATAAACTCATCCATTGTATATTGAGTTCTAGAAGGACTAGGACTGTACCTAGGCATCGTAGATACTTAACACAAATTTTGAATCCTGGACCCCCTCCATAAGGATACAATCATGGAAAGAAACTCCTCTATCTCTGTACTGTTTTGAGGACAAGACAAGACACCCAAGAGCATATCATAGATGCTGTGGATGACTATGGTGAGGACTATGAAGTGACTTCTTGTCACAAGACTTTGCCAATAAGTGATTTGGGAGAAGAGCTAACTGCAGATATCCATTGCATTAGACAATAGACATTCTGCCCCCAGGCATGCAATCCAAAGATTAAATGGACTAAGGCAGAAACTCAGGAGCCTGTACCTCTGCAGGAAACTGTTTCTGGCACAGACCATGGGGCTTAATTTTTGTCTTTGTTATTTCTGTTGTCTCATTTGATTTGATGAATATATTCAGGCTATTTTAATTGTAGTTATTTTTCTTTTAAGTGTTCAATTCTCAATATCTTGATTCTATTTACTTCACTGTTGTTTATTTTGAGGTATATTAAAATTATGGATTCTTAGTCTCTACCTCCAGAGACTCTGGTGATTAGATGTGTCTGGGCTGGGGCCAGCCTTTCTCACCAATTAACACACAGCCTGAGTGATTCTCAGAGGTATAACCACTGATTTCACAACTACTGACAGAATTGTTCTGTCTCAAAGAATGGGAAAACCTGGTCTTTGACTTGTGTAATCTTATGGCACAAGGTAGTCCTCCTCATCAATCATTTGTAATTCTAATATTTACTAAGAACATAAATATGCATCAGTTACTCCTTGGCCTTGAGATCAGAGACAATGCCATGGGCTGAGAGGAAACCAGGCAGAAGTCAGAACAGGTTTTCTTAAAAATCTGTAAATGAACCTTTAGAAAAGGTGAAATTTTGCATTTTGAAATAGGAGATAACTGATTAGCATCATTTCAGAAGGACTTGTAATTGTTTAGCAATGAAACCGTCTTTTCAAACAAAAATGCCACCTCGGTCTCTGATTCACACAGCACCTACGTGGCACTTTATTATTAAAACTATTTAATAAATAAGTTTGTAGTTGTTTGGGAGACTCTTTTTCCCTTCTTACTTATTTTAACATAGACAGACATTCCTAAATTTCCATTCTAACCTTCCTTCCAACCTCTTACAGCCTCAGTGGGTGTGGTGACAGATGGAGGAGATGATGAGTGAGTATGACTGGCTGCACTCTGCCTTTACCTCTGCGATCTGACTGCCCTTGGCCTTGCCATCAACTTGGCACTCTAGGGGAGACCGGAGCTGGCCCCTGAAATTCTGTTGGATGGACAGATACTGGAAGCAGTATTAAGTATCTAGTGTGGGGTTCAGTATTAAATGTCTAATTTTGGAGTTCAGTATAAGTTATTTGATATGGCAAAAAAGTTCAATCACCTCTTTCAACCTATTCTTTGTACTTCAGTATTGAATAATGATACACTTTTATCTCCATAGATCAGACTTGTTCTTATCTCCCACTTAATTAAGACAGGGAAAACAATCACCCTCTTCTAATTTTAAATAACCATATTTACTTATGATAAGGTCAGTCTGTGATAACAATATAGGTTATTCTGATAAATCAGAATTATAACTAAATATTGACATTGTCGTGGTTATAAGCAAGCACCATGAATAGTGTAGAATCTCATGGTGTCTGCCATGTATCAGCTGTCTGACCCCAGGAAAAGCACTACCTCTCATACTTTGGCTTCCATCTCTGTAAAATGATATCTTTCTTGTACGGTTATTGCAAAGTTCACTCAAATTGATATTTACACATGAGTAAAATGTTTACAACACCGTTCTTCATGTAATAAATGTCTCATGAGTGCTAGCTGATTATAGTATTATTTATCCCCTTTTTCTGCTCACACTGTTTTAATGCACAATAAGGCAAAAAACAAAAATAATAAACATTTTAATGACAATCATAAAGGACTATTTCCTATTTAACCAGGATGACGAATGTAATAACTTATTTTGGGAGCTGCAATTCCAAATTAAAACTTGGCTATGCCATAGAAGATCAAATAAGCCTTCTTTGAGCTACATTTCCATTTTTGTTAATCTGGCTGAGTTTATGCAACTCCAAGGGGCTTCATTCATGTTGCATTGATATGAAGAGAACTCCAAGGTTGGGAATCAAAACAGACATGAAGAGTTCCAGTTTCTGAAAGATTTGACCAATGTTGATTTGACCACCAGGTATCCCTTATGGTAGGCAGAAAAACGGCCTTCAAATCCCTAAAATCTATGAATATGTGAATATGTTGCATAAACATGGCAAAAAAAAAAAAAAAAAGCTTTGCAGATTTGACTAAGTTAAGGACCATGATATAGGGAAATGATCTTATATTATGCAGGTATATCCAATCCAATTACATAAGCCATTGAAGGCTTTTCCTGCCTGTATTAGGAGGGAGAAGTGAAGAGGAACAATAGTAAGATGCAACTCTGCTTTCTTTGAAGAAGAGACCATAAACCCAGGAATGCAGAGGCCTCAAGAAGTTGGAAAAGGCAACTATTCTCTTAAGACCTTCAGAAAGGAATGTAACCTTGCCAACACCTTATATTTAGCTGTGGAGGCCATGGAGGTCTTGAATTTCACTTCTGACTCTTAGAGCTGTAAGGATGTCATATGTGAGTTTTTTTAAGCCACTGTTTGTGGTTTTCTCCTGTAACAATAGAAAATCCACCTATTATATGATCTATAGAATTTTTAATGACATGGCAGCTATTCTACAAATTTCTCTTTAGGTATAAAAAACCCAAAACAAATTGAAAAGTCCAAGTCCTTCTTGAAAGTCTGAACCTGATTGTATATCAAAATCTGAACCTAAATGTATATAATCATTTACTTGAGGTAGAGTTTTGTTAATTTTTTTCCAGAACCTCCTGGGTGCTAAATTCTGTGCAACAAAGAGATGAGGAGAACAGAGTCCTCTCCTGAGAAATCAGTAGTGCATGTGGAAGAAACAAATACCTCCAATTCCTCCTCCCTCCTTGCTTCCTCCTTCTCCACCTTCCTCTCCTCTTTCCCCACTCACTGAGCAAAGTGTGTACACTGGGAAGCCTGTAAACTTTAATTTAATAGATTTTTCAACAATTCTAGGAAGTAGGACTATTATCATTATCCTCATCTGATGATGAGAAACTGAAACACAGGTAGAAGAGCTTGCCAAGCTCATGCGCTAATGAATGGTGGAGTCAAAATAAAATCCCACGCCCTGCTCCAGAGTCTGTGGTTTTGAATATTACAACACGTCACTTCACATACAAATAACATACAAATAGTATCAATGCCAAAGTGAATAAGTAAAGCAACAAAGAAGAGTGAGAGGGCAAGTTATGCACAGAGCAGGAACTATCCAAGTAATAGTCTCTTTTGAACGAGATGAATGCCTGCTGAAATGGTAACATTCTGTCTTAATATGAATTCATAATAAAAGATAGCACTTGTTCTTTGCCCATTTATCAGTCAGTTATTGCTGTATAACACTTTGAAACTCAAAGGTTTAAAATGATAAGCAGTTATTAGTATTCACCCGCTTCTGGGTCATTTAGATGGTACTCTTGAAATGGAATGGGTTTAAATCAGACATCTGTGGTCACACGATTCAGGGAGGCAGCTCTGCTGATCTAGGCTTTTCTTCTCCACATGTTTGGAGGCAGACGTCTATCACCTGGGCTGCCTCCGACTCCCTCACAGAAATTATTCTTCAGCATCCTAGCCCAGATCTGTTCATGGAGGTGTCAAGTTTCCTGGAGAAGCAAGGTGGCATTACACTATTCTGTGGGACAGTATTTACTGAACAGAGAAAGGCACAGGGAACACAAGGGGAAAGATTCAGGGAAAATAGATTGCAATTCTTGATTAGAGAAGTACAGCATCACATTGCAAAAGGCTATGGACACAGGGAAGATGAAAAAATAAGAACATTTTTATTATCAACCAACCACAGTACACATTGGTTCATTTAAGCCTCCCAGCAAACTTCTGATATAGTAATACTCTTGCACACATTAAATAGCTGAGAAAACTTTGGAGCCAGCTTTGGTAATGGAGGTACCTGATTCCAGTGTGTATAGGTGGGTAAGGCGTAGCAGCATATACATCCACAGTTGATAGGAGGAAAGAAAGAAGTGCAGGCATTCTATGATGCCTAGTCAAACAGGACTATAATTGCATGTTGTAAAGGGTCTGGAGAGTAAATATGAGTTAAAATGAGGTACTTGACAAAAGAATGGAGCATGGAGATAGCCAAAAAAGCTCAGGAGTCTTGAAATCTAGGGAGAGATGATTAGCAAGTGACTAAACCAAGGTCATATCTAGGGAATCTGACCAGAGAAGAGAAAAATTGAGACAGTTAAGATGTAGAATGAACAAAACATGACCACTGACTGGATGCTGGTTGGTGAGAGGGAGAAAGCATGAAGAGATGGGGATGGCATTCATAAATCAGGAAATTAGGAGAGAGTAGTTCTGGGTGCATTTGAGAAGATGGATGGATATGAACAGGTGGAGAAAACTCCTTTGTCATTTACACAATATCCATTTTGATGCCCATTATTGAGGTACTATTGAGCCATCAGAGACAAACAACATGTGCCCCATGGAGCTTGAATTTTATTGACAAGAGATCAATAATACACAATAAACATAATGAAGAAACCATTTTATTGTGTGATAGAACATTATAATCATCATACATATTAGAGACTTGTGTCTGTTGTAACATTCACCGCACATGGCATAGTACAAAACAACAGAAATGCATTTTCATGCAATCCTGGAGTCCAGAAGTCCAAAATATTACTCAGTCTCACTGAGTCAAAAATCAAAACGTCAGTGAGTGGTCCTGCTGGAGGCTCTGGGGGAGAATTCATTCCTTGTCTCTTTAGCTTCAGGTGGCTGCTCTAATCCTTGGTTTGTATCAGCATTTTTCCGGTCTCTCCTTTAGGGGCTCATGAACGCCTCTTCTGCTTGTCTGAAATCTGCTTCCTTTTAATAAGGATACTTGTAGTTATATTCAGGGTCCACCGCCCTAATTAAGGATATGCATTCCATCTCAAAATCTTTAGTTTGTTCACATTTGCAAAATCTCTGCCAGATAAGATAACATATTCACACACTCCATCCTGTATAAACAAAGTATCATTTTCGGTTTAGAGGGAGATATTATTCAACCTAAGGTACAAAGAAAATGCAAAGCATTATGTGCGGGAGCAAACTCCTGGGGCAACTCCCAGGTGAGGGAATGTTGAGCTGTAAAACAGGGTGCTCAGGAAAGGCCTTACTATGAAAGCAACCTCTGAGGGTGTCAGAGGAATGAACAAGACAGATGGTCCTGGAACAGGGATACAAGTAGCTGACTTAAGAAAAGGATTCCTTTTTATTCTTCTCCAATTGGAGATAAATCATCAGAAAGAATGGATATCATTTTGCATAATTTAAATGATAAAAGGAAATGAAGAAAAGGGCACTGACTGGCCCACCCCCACCATCCTCTGATTCAAACAATTCATGTATCAGTGTCCTTCACCTGAAGATCCAAAGCAATCATTACATAAACCTAAGTTCATGTACATGCATGTGTGAGTATTTTGTAGGAAGGTTTATTGCTTTTCCAAGTGTACTTTTATAGCATTCCAAGGGCCTCTGTTTCTCAAAAGGTTTTAGACTGGCAAAATGTACTTATTAAAAATCCCAAAAGGCATAATGTTTTTCTCCAAACCTACATATTCAGTACTGTCAGATAGCTTTATTTAACAGGGTTTTTCCAGAGTCAAGCTATATAAGCTTCTGTTTATAAACATAAAAGAGTTTGAGAGACAAAATGTCAATTGTTGTTATGACAATAATAATGCTTAGTAAACACAGTATAGTACATGGGACCCTAATATTTCCCCCGGTATTATTTTATTTAATCTTAAAACTGTTCTGAGAGGTGCGTAGTTTTCTCCTAACAGGAAGAACATTCAAGAACTAAAAGACAAAGTTACTTGCCCCAGCTTGGTCATTCTGAAGATATCCAGGGACATCATCATTAGCCTGTGAACTTAATAAAAATGCAAATTATTGGTCACACACTAAATACACTTGGTCAGAGACTGGGAGATAAGGCTTAATCCTTTTTTGCTTAAGTCCTTCAGGTGATTCTCATGGTCCCAGATACCCAGTTTGAGGAGCCTAGCCCCAGGTCATCCACTTAGAAAATGAAACCAGGATTTAAATATCTTGTTGCCCAAAATAGCAACTGGGCAATTACAGAACTGAGACTAAGCAGGACACCAGTTGCTGATTTATAAGCAGTGTTGACTTAAGCATTCTTACTAAGTTACTGAAACCCTAAGTCCCACTGGGACTTTATGACTTTCATTGATAAGTAAACTTTAGGGCAATAACGGCTGCCTAGTGTCCCCACTGGTTTATCCTGCACCACCGTAGTCTCAGTGTAAGTGTCCAAACCCTGGCTATCTCCAGATTTGAGTTGTCTGACTTTTGATAACTTTTACTAACTAGCATAAGGGAAAGCATTTAGGCAGGTTCCAAGTCCAAACTTACCTGGTAAAATAACAATAATAATAACACTAATGTAGATCAGATTTCCTTCTGATAAGTTATAAAAATTGACTTTATACCTTATATGATCATGCAAAATTATCATAAGAACCTCTATTAAAATTAGGTCTGGAGGCTAGAAGAAAAGTTCTCACAAGCATAATCACCAAACTACAGGCCTGGATGTGCCTTGCCTCTCCAGGCGAAATGATATTGTTTCTTCCGGGGTGGAAGAAGAGGCATCATCGCACAGCAGCACACCCCAGGCTGGATCAATGGGAAGCACACACGAGTCTCACCATGAGATGTTACTTAATTAAATTTCCTCTTTGTTTTTTTTTTAATAAACTCTTTTTGTTGGTGGACTAACTGCTTTATGTTTAAGATCAACAGCAAACCAGTAGAAACATTTTGCAAGCCAGCCATCACCTTATTTTAAAAACTATCCTGGTATAATCGAGGCACGTTGTTGAAAGATGAAGCTGGTGTTTGGTATAATGACTCCAGATATCTGAAACCAGAAAGATTGCCCACACTGAAAATGTAAGATTTCCTGCACACACAAGAAATTAACAATCTCTTTTGCCTTCAACTTTGGTCTAACCTGTGTGACCTCTTTCCTATGAGCTCATTATGAGGTCTTGAAAATATATATTACAACTGTAAGGTTACATTTTGGAAATAAGGAAACTTTCAGAAAAATATGATTTGAAATCAGATTAGATTATCCCTTTTTTAAGTTTAAAAGTTACATAGTTTCATTGATTGATTCCAGAATATTCCAAGCATCTCACAATCAGTCCACAGGTAACTTCATATTCTGATTGCATATTGGACAAGATGTGACACCGAGTCCAAGGCAGTCTTGCAAGGGCAGATGCCTGGGAGAGAGCCATGTGCCACGAAGTCTGAATTACCTCATACTTCGAGATTAGCAGGCCCTCCAGATCAGGGAGTGGTACCAAAACATTTTTTTCCTTTTATTAATCAGTCCCATTAACTCCAGTCCAACTTTCGATCCTCCCTGGTTTTCATAAGGAGTGTCGCCGGCACAGGGACACAATGTGTTGATTGTCTGCATTGCCAAACACAGGAAGTGCGATGGGGAAGATACTGCTCATAAAGATGAGTCCAGATCCTTGACAGAGACACAGGCCAACCTGATTTTCATGCAGGAGATTCTGCTGTCGTTTTATGTGAAAATAAGGTAATAAAACTAACAAAGGAAACTATCAGACACCGATTTCAGGTTTTTAAATGACAGACATATTGATATCCTATCTTATATTCTTCCCACAGTAGGAGTAATGTTTATGTCTTTAGCATTTGTACCTACCTGTCTGTCTGTCTGCCTATCATCTATCAATCATGGAGAGAGTGAGAAGCCTTTCTATATATGCATCAGTGTAAACTTTGGATATCTCAACAATCTGATGACATCAAAGAGACCTAGTCAGTCACTCCGTATAGTGTGATAGATTAGTAAGTATGATTTGCCCATAGTAGAATCACAACAGGTATTATTCTATATTATTCATCACAAATTAAAATATATTAAAAAGGCATTTATCAAATAGCAGCAAATAAAAACTGGCCTTAAAAATTTAACAGATGCAGATAAGGTAAAAACTTTACCAACTTATTTTCTTATATTTAAACAAAATCAGCTCTATTTCTAGATAGGTAAGTTGATATGATATAAATATAAACATTATATAAATGTAAATAAATAGGATGTATATATATCTATAGATAGATATTTCCATATAGATGGAGATCTTCTTTCTTATCCAGAAAGAATAAAATCATTCCTCATTTAGCTTTCATAAGATCATTAAGTTAATAACTATAAATAGACCTAAAAGTTGGGCAGGATCAAGGGAGAGAAGATGTGTGCCCTCCTGAGAATGCTGACGAGTTTCTGTGATGTTTCTAACATTTAACCAGTCATTTTTCCTTGGTAGTCCTATTTAAGATGAAAATAAAGGAGAGGTGAGAATGGAAGACACCAAGGTGCTGAGTAAAAGGACAGAAGCACAGAAAAAAGGTGACAGATTCTCAAAACCCATGTGATCCTATCAATTGTACTTCATCGATGATTGATGCTCTTTTGTGTTTCACTTTCCCAGTCATGGAATTTTTGGTTGACCTTTGATGCCATATAAGAAATGAGATCAGACCAGGTCAACGCAAATTATTCTACAGTCTTGTTTCCCCATCCTTCTTGCCAGTTTTGCCTTCCAGTAGCTTCAGTAGTCTTAATTTAATTCCTACTAAATTCCGTTTTCTCTTCTACTTGATCCTAATGACAAATTTTCTTTTTGTCACGTTTCTATTTCCTGTAGTTAAAATTAATTGTACCAATATTTATGAAGTATCTGCAGTGAGGCAAGCCACACCAACACGACGCCTGTCCTTGTACAGGCTTGGCCGCTGTCTTCCACAGAACTATGGACAGCACAACTGTTCTTTGAACTTAGAAGCAAAACCAAAAAAACTGTTTAATGCATTCAAAATTATGCACTTAAAATTGTTTAATGAATCAGTTTATTTTGCAAATTGTCTTGGTTGATAGTCATTTAATTTACCAAGCTGCATTTAATGCAAATATTTTATTCTTATTTTAAAAGTCTTCAATCTGGCCTGAAGCTCTCACAATTAGCTTCGGGAGCTAAATCACACAAGAAATTAATTATAGTGAATGCAAATGTCATAATCAGATTTTTGTACCCAAAAAGTGCAATGGAAACCAGATTTCTTCTAAGTGTGAAAACTGCCAGCCCATTCTAGACTGTTAGGAAAATTGAGTTTAAGTCTGATGACTATTAATAATAGTAGTTAGTCTTTACTTGTTTGAATTTCTACCTGAAGGGAGCATATCTAAGCTACCTTAAAAGTGTTTTTAAAAAATAATTTGAAGAAAAAATTTTTAAAAGGTGCTGTGTCAGGGTTTTGTTATTTCACAATTACATTTTTTTCTCCAAAACTGACTTTATTAATCTTTCATATTGTATTTATAATGCAAAAAATTCAAAAGATATAAGTGTGTTCTCTTACACATATTTTGTTTTACTTTAGACAGATTCAATTTGTTTTTATTATTGTTCAGTTTAGCAAATTTTAAAATATTTTAATATTTTGTAGAAAAGCATTTCTAGGTGAATTAAATCTTTCTGAAATCGCCAAAATCTTATATTTGCCAAGTGAGGCATAGTAGCAAGAAGAAAACTCAGCTTCCTTCTTCTGAGCCACAATTTTTATGTGAAAGTCATCATCAAAGCTTGCAAGACAGCTTGTGTTGAGCATTTCCAGATACCAAACCGCCCCTCTGTTATTTCAAACAGTCAACAGCTGCTCAGCCTGTTCTTCCCATCATTGTTCAGGACTGTATTAGAAAAAAACCCACCTTTAAAAAAATCATGAAAACTGAGAAGAGCAAAGCAACCAGCAGCAACTAAGGGGAACTGCACTGCATCACCCTCCATGTGTATTCTTATCCATGTCCAAGGGGGACCAAATTCTCTCTGCAGCAGGGGATGGCTCAGTTGGTTTCAGTAGACCTGCTATGAATGTCCCAAGTGAGTCACCACCGTTAACTCCCTCAGTGCCATTTGCCGTCCTCTTGGATATTTCAGAACAGCTGCTTGGCTCCATTGCCAACTTCTAACTGGAAATATAGCCTGGTCTGACTCAGTTTCAGGAGGGGGAAAGGGAAGGGAAGGGCAAGGAGAAAGAGAAAACACAGATGTCGCCTCTTAAAGGAGACTGGCAACTTTGGTTTTTTTTTTTCCATTGATTATAATGGAAACAAATTTTGAAAATGTGGAAATATTAAACACAGTCATATTCTCTCCATTTTTGTCTCATTCTTTTCCTCATAAAATTTGCTTAAGATTTTATATTGAAATTATGTGCTGATATGGCAATTTACAACCATTAAGTTGTCACCCTATTTTCCCTGTTATTTCTTTGGATATCTATCTTATTTTCTAGACACAAGTGAATATTTTCTCACTCAGAGGTGGAATGGTGGTTTTAAATCTGGGATGATGAAAATTGATATTAACAACTGAAATTAAATTGACTTTGTAAACATGGCCTGTGCTTCACAGCTGGGCAAGCAGCCTAAGTGTCTAAGTTATAGGCTGAAATATGCCCAGATGATCTCAATATTACATTTCAGGGAAGTCCCAATGCTTTGTTGTGCACACAAGCACACATAAACATTTAAAAAACTCTTATATTACTAGAGACACTGAAGAAGTAATAATCATGCACTTTTTCTCTTGGGAGCATTGATCTAGCATCTTGTGGGCAATGTACAAACACCAATCCAGGTTCCTGTGGCTTACCAAGAGGTAGAGTATAGATTAATAGGGTAAAAGGAATCTTTCATTTTGAAAGTTCCCCTTTCTCATTATTGCCATTTCTTGGAAGGAGATTTCAGGGGAGACCAAAGATAGGTTAATTCTTACCTTCTTTTATGATGATAATATAATGGTGTATTTATAGGTTTTCAATACAATGTCAGCACTTACAAATATTTTTACTGAATGGTAAGCATATAAATGTTACTCCATGATCACTGGTATTTTGATTTAGTTTACCTCTCTCTTTGTTATTTACTCTAACTCCTCATCATAAAAGTTTGTTGTACAGATGCTAGAATAATGTCTGTTTATTGAATGAGTAAACATACTTAAAATCAACAATTGAAATTTGAACAAAAATTTAATCTGAAAAAATAAAACTAAAGCTTTAATCCTGAGGTTTATAAATATTAGAAAATAATAAAAGCAAAATAAATACTTTGATTTGGTGATCCTAAACCCAATTAGAGTTTATTAGTAACTCCTTGATTCATATCTAAGATTGTTTGATAAGTAGTATTTTCCCAAGACACCAAAGCCACACTTAATTATAAGTGTGATGTATCTACAATTTGGTATAATGAAGTCTGTCTTAGACCTTATCTGTGGACTTCATGGGAATAAAAGAGCTTTTCTACAATGGGGAGCTAAGCCAGAGGGCAGACACTCTAAAGGAACTAATATTTGTATGATGAATACATATTAGGGATGAGATTGCAAGTTTATTCATGAATAATTTTGCTTCAGTACCATGGTGTGGTGGTCAATGCAAAAAAATCAGAAAAACAAAAAAGAGAAATAAGAAAGATAGATATACAGAACAATGCAGACAATTCATTCCATATGAGTGAGAGGATGATGAGAGGAAAATCCAAAGGAAGATAACAATTGAGTTATGTTCTCACTATGCCTTTGCCAGGTTAAGCTGGGCAGGGTGTAAGAGGGAATTCAAGCCAAAAAGAACAATATTCATCCAACATGTATTTATTGAAGTATCTATTAAGGGATAGATGCTATTCTGAAAATTGGAGATACCATCCTGAAACAAATCAAGTCTCTGAACTCAGATGCCTACATTACAATGTAGAAGATACATAACAATAATAATAAATAGAGATACATATTACAAAATAGACATTATGGCATGTATTATATAACAATATTATAAAAATATATTGTAGTAAGTTTATCATACAATTATAAAATATGCCAAATAGCTAAAGAAAAAAATAATCAAGGTAAGACAATGCCATTTGCAAATATGTGGAGATGTGAAAACACAGACAACCTTCATGAATGAGGAAGATCTGCCTGTCCTTAGAGCACATGTGTGCTAGGTGGGTGTGGTGGCAAGAAAAAGGAAGAGATGGAAAGTGCAGATTTCAAATCTAATATGATCTTACTAATTATACTAAGAAATGTGGACTTTTTCTATAATCAAATCAGGAGCCATAGAAGAATACTTAAGCAATTATCTGTTTTCATGCAGATAATTTTCATGACAGTATAGAAAGATTTTAGGTGAGCAAGTGTAGATGTACAGAGTCTGTAGGAAGCTACCTGTTTATGTGTCAACTAACTTGAGAAGATTATGTAGACATTGTGGTTTGAGCTCTGGAGAGAGGGAATCGTAGACCAGAACCTGAATTAAAAGGCTGCTCCACATTCAGTAGAACTTCATATTCTACTTACCAGAATTTTTTTTTCTGGTAATGGTAGAACAGTTTTTGTCAGATAAACTATATCACAGGAAACAGCTATTAACTCTAGAAAGAATACAAAAATCAAATACTGAAGACACTTAGAAAGAGACTAAAGTAAGGTAGACACTAGGGGGCCGTGAATAACTGGAAGAAAGAAACAGCACTAAGAAATTTTCTGCTTTTTATAGCTTTATGTCAGACAACAGTTCTTAAGTTGCACTAGGCAATTAAAAGTTGAATAGAAATCGACAGTCATACAGATGCAAAGAATAAAAAAAAACACATTTTGTGGAAATCAAACAAGATAGGAGACAGTGAGAGAATTATACACAAAATTTTGTGTCTAAATTTTTTTTGGGGGGGTACATATACTCTATTGATGGTACATGACAGGTAGGGCTCTCTAAGTCTCTTAATTTCAAGGGGTCTAGGTTGGAGACTGTCAAGATCAGGAGTTTCTCAGTGTGTTAATGAGTTGGGGAGGACTCCCCAGCAGCTGAGGGCCTCTCTTCTGTACTCTCCTACCCCTTGGAGGCCATGTGGACCATAAGGTCAACCACTCTGTTGCTGTAGCCAAATTCATTGTCATACCAGGCAATGAGCTTACAAAGTGGTCCTTTAGGGCAATGCCAGCCCCAGCATCAAAAGAGGAGGAGTGAGTGTCACTATTAAAGTTGCAGGAGATAACCTGGTCCTCGGTGTAGCCAGGATGCCCTTGAGGGGGCCGTCTGAAGCCTGCTTCACCACCTTCTTGATGTCATTGCATTTGGCAGCTTTCTGCAGATGGAAGGTCAGGTCCATAACCGACACGTTGGGGTTGGGGACATGGAAGGCCATGAGCTTCCCACTGAGGTCAGGAATGACTTTGCCCATGGCCTTTGGCAGCATCAGTAGAAGTGGGGTTGATGTTCTGCACAGCTCCTCAGCCATCATGCCAACGCTTCCCAGAGGGGCTGTTCACTGTCTTCTGGGTGACAGTAATGGCATGGACTGTGGTCATGAGTCCTTCCACGATGCCAAAGTTATCATGGATGACCTTGGCCAAGGGGGCCAAGCAGTTGGTGGTGTAGGAGACATTGCCGATGATCTTGAGGGACCTGTCATACTTCTCGTGGTTCGCGCCCAGCACAAGCATGGCATCAGCAGAAGGGGCAGAGATGATGACCCTTTTAGCTCCACCCTTCATTGAGCCCCAGCCTTTTCCAAGGTAATGAAAATGCCTGTGGACTCCACAACATATTCAGCACCAACATCACCCATTTGATGTTGGTAGGATCTCCTCCTGAAAGATGATGACCTTTCCATTGATTAGAAACTTCCCATTCTCAGCCTTGACTGTGCCATTGAACTTGCCATGGGTGGAATCATGCTGGAACATGCAGACCATGTAGTTGAGGTCAACAAAGGGATCACTGATGGCAGCAATGTCCACTTTGCCAGAGTTAAAAACAGCCCTGATGACCAGGCGCCAGATACATTCAAATCTGTTCACTCTGACTTTCACTCCAACATGCCTCAGCGACGTGGCTGACACTGTGCAAGAAGAGTGGTTGTCTATTGAACAGGGAGGAGAAGAGACCTATAAATTTGTTCATATTTTTAATGACCTTTGAGGTATGCATGCACAGGGCAGACTTTAAGCAATTCAGTTATGGCTAAAGGAAGTGAACATAGATTTCAATTGTTACCCACCGCAGGAATGACAAACCCAGAATTCAATTCCAACCAAGTTAAATATCTGCTTAAACCAAAATAATAAATACTCTTTGGTGGAATATAATAGAATTTAACATCTTTAAAACACACTCAAAATATCCAAGATTACTAGACAAGTAAGGAAAAGTGACTAAACATACAAAATCTAAAGAAAAAATAAACATGAATCCAAGAGAAAAAGACTAAATGGAACCTGATCCCAAAATGACCTAGACATTAGACAAGGATTTTAAAATAAATATTTTAACCATGATACAAAATATAAGTAAAATACATGCATAATAAGCGATACAGTGCTAAACAGAAATGATAAACAATAACAAAATATAAAATAAAAAACTGAAAACTAAAATATTAACTGGTACACCAACTATGAGTTGGCACATGAAAAAAAATCAGTGAAGTTGAAAATACATCATAACTATTATGAAATTGGAAGGACAGGGAAAATAGAAATTAGCCTATGAGGCCATATCAAACGTCCTAACATATATGAAAGTTGAGTCTTAGAAAGAGAAAAGACAGAAAACAAGAAATTTTAAAAAATTTTGAGAAACTTAAACATTTTTGTAATGCAATATGACTTCAAATATTATTTTAAAATATTTCAAGTAGTAATACCTGAAAATTCCCATATTTGATGATTTACATTTACTGACTGATGAAGCTCACCAAACTCAATCAGGTTCAAAGAAAACCACAGTGGGGCTTTTATGTTAATCTACAGAAAATCAAGGATAGCAGTAAATTCTTAAAAGTAAACAAAATAATATGCTGTATACAGGGAAACATCAGTACAAGTAATTGCCAACTTCTCATCAGAAATCATGGAGGGCATGATTTCTAAAAGGTAATGAATTAATATCACGGAAATGAAAAAGAAAACAATATCAAGTTAGAAGTTATACATAAGAAAATAAAGACAAAATAGATTTTCAAATAAATAAAAACAGGCAATTGTTAATAGAGTTGCACTACAGGATATAGTTAAGAAGTCCTTAAGACTGATGGGAATTGAATCTAGATTCAAATTAATACTTCCAAAAGGGATGAAAAACACCAAAAAGAGCGTATGTGGGCAAATAAAAGATGAAAGCAAAAAATAACTTCATATTGCAAGATTTAAAAGCATGTAGTTAATGATATATGTGACAATTATAACTTAAGGTATTACGGAGAATGGGTAAATGAGCTAAATTAACTACATAATATATATTTTACAGAAACTAGTATGGTATCAACTCTAAGTATACTGAGAAAATTTAAGAATGTGTTCAGCAGTCTTTAGAGCAAAGACTTAAAAATGCAATGTAGTAATAAGGCATGTAGCTCAAAAATCAACATATAAATTAAAATACATTCTAAAAAAGTATTGTTATCCCAGAGAGGCGAGGTATATATCAATGGAATCAGCTATAAATTAAAATGAATCCATGCCCTTTGCAACAATCTGGCAGGGATCAGGTTAAGTGAAATGAGTCAGAAAGAAAAAGAGAAGTACATGATAGTTCCAGTCATATATGAAATATAAAGAAACAGAACAAAGGAACAGACAAACTCCAACGTAATTCGCAGGATGCAAGACTGTGCTTTCTGTGGGGCAGAGAGTAGGGACAAGGTGGTGGTAAAGGGCTCCAGAACTCTGGGGGTGGATGTGGTGTGAAATATACACAGAATCAGGTGCAACTTCAATATCATAATATACGTATAGCAATGTAAACAAAATAAATAAAATTATTATTAGAAAATAAAATAAATTGCTTACTAAAAAGTTTAGTTATCTCAGAATAAAGCAGGCATAGACTTTAACTTTTTCCTGTCTATACACTACCTATTGATATTATTCATTTGCATTATTTCAACTGTCCCCTATAAGATCAATTATAAAATGACAAAACTAAACCTGTATTTCCAGTTCACATCTCCTACCTAATATCCAGACAGTAACTCTAATACAGTGGTAAAAATTGGAGGCCTAATTCCTAGAAAAAGGTCTGAATTTTTAAAAATTTTAGTATATTTGGAAAATTGGAAATTTCAGAGTAAAATTCAAATTTTCAAATTCTGTTGTAAAGTGGTAAAACTCTGGAATATAGATTCTGAATTCTCAAATCAGCTCCAGTGACTTAAGCTGAGTAGTGACACTGTTGTTTAGACTGGGCACAAACTGATTCCTTAATTTCTTCCACTGCCCTTATAGGATATGACTCCAGAACGAAAAAAAAAAATTGAATGAATGATATCTTATATCAGCTGATATGAGCACCATGTCCTCTAATGCAATCTGTGTTGTTTTAGCTGTCTGTCTGATCACACGAACCTGAACTGAATTTGAAGGTACCCAGGTACTTTTCCCCAAGGATTTTCAACTTAATACTTCCCTCCATTTTATAACTGTGTGGTTGGTTTTCTGATTCAATGAAAACTTTCTCATTATTCCTTGTGGATTGCATCTCATTGGTTTTATTTCATCATCATGGGTCAATTAAAATATTCCAGAATCCAGACTTTTCTGTTTACCAAAGTAACTTCCCTCCTTGATTCTGTCATGAAGAAATCTGACATTAGGCTTTCTACATTTTTCAGTTTAAATGGAATCAGTCTTTGGTGAAAACTTAGAGTAATGTGAAACTAGTGTCATTTTGAAATAATTCAGTCTGGGAACACGTCCTCTTAAATGACTTTCTATCCTCCACCTGAAACCAAGTCAACATGCAGAAGCACAGCTTTGTGATTAATATTTTATTAATTTGTTTATTGGCCTTAGCAAGTCTTTCTTTTGATCATCTTTCAATGTCAGGACCACAGAGAATTTGAATGAACAGTTTCATAGTATTAGGAAAATAGTAATAGGCAGAATGTGAGGGATTGAAGGTGCGGGTCAGGCTCTGATTAAAGTGTTAGCATTACTGACACAGGTAGCCATCACAGTCTGGTCCAGTTTCATTGAGTCTGGCACCTGGGAATGTGGAAATCTGGAATCAGGCTGAGAAATTTTTTTACACCTCTCCCATCTTCATCATCTGAAGAACATATATTTATATTCTTGTTCTTTTTTACTGGCAGGCTTTGAAATAAAATGCAAGAATTAATATGTATCTGGGAAACAAAGATGACCCATATACAACAGAGTGTTATATTGTATATTGAGAAAAAGTTTAGTTTGGCATTTACTTGTAAAGTTCTAGAATCTATGCACTTTTATGCATCCCAGTTATGCCTCAGCTTCTGGAATGAAAAAGAAAACTCTTTCATACTTTTAAAAAATACTGAAAAATCAGGAGTAGCTTATAAAACCTATTACCCTGAGTCAGGGATTATCTCTTACTGTACAATTAAAAGTCAACCATGCTTCACCTCCATCTGGCCCACGAGACTCTGTGGTTAAGGCAGAGCCTAACTAAACTATGAGTAGTGTCTGTCATACATAAAAGCTACTTTAAAGGACCTGCTATTGCTCCTTCCTTCATTATGTCCTTGACAAACCACATTAATATGTTGTAAGAGAAACCAAAAGAAACTGGTTTAAAGGTTTTATAAATTATGTCTTTGATGTTAGGAGAAACATTCCAAACAATAAAACTTTATATACTCCTTTTATTGAGATATAAAATCTACCACAGAAATAAGCAACTTAAGTGCAAAGTGTACATCCCTCGCTACAGAATCAGTTAGGAAGAATATAATCAAGTGTAAGGCATGACAATAAAATAGCGTGGGTACAACAATGCCCATCTCCAAAGACCTTCACAAACTTTGCCTAGTAAATCCTCTCAAATTATCATTGACGTTTAGGTGGTCCTATTCATACCAATACACAGAGGATAACCCCAAGAAAGGTAAAAGGGCCTCCCCAAGATGCACAGTGAGTATCAGAGTTGACACACATTGTGAGTCCAGATGTCTTCATTGTAACCAGAGATTGTCCTACTTCTTGAAAGTACTCAGGGCCCCAGTGTCCATATCCAACTTTCTTGTACTCTTGTTAGTTTCTTCCTGCATCTGAAATTCTGCTCATTCACAGTTGGAATACTTTTCATGAGTTGTTGCCTCTGAGGTCTAGTCATGCTCTAGATTTCAAGTGTCAGAGTCACATTTCCATTTTCTGTCTCTATTCTGCTAAGCTTGTTGAAAACTCATTTGTTTGTTTTTTTCCCCAAAAGTTAACTTGGATTTCTCTCAGATGTTGGAATCTTGATCTCTGATAAACATATCACCAAATTCTTTGATCCAAACCCCAGCATTATTTATAGATTCTTCCTCTTCTCTCACAGGGAGTGATAAGAGAGATTGTCTTGGTTCTGATCATGACCTGCAGTATGGCTTCAGGCAAGTTTCTTAACATCTCTGAGCTTCTATTTTATCTTATGTCAAGTAATAGTAACATTGGGCTGTTGTGAAGAATAAATAAGATGCAGCAGAGTGTCTGGCACAAACTAAACACTCAGTGGAGTTCATTATTACCATGCAGTGTCTTACTCTCTTGTTTTCTTTTTTTTTATAAAGCCCAACTAATAACTTAGCTCTCATCCTCTTTCTCTAACAGACAACTTTAATCACTTCCTAACAGGTGTCTCTTCCTTTGTTATTCCCTCTCTTAGCACTAATGGTTACCTATCCATTATCTGTTCTCTCACTATTCCTAACTGAAATAAATATTGGATTAGCATGGAGCCCTGTTAAATTCTTTCTCAGAATTCCTGGCACTGTCATCTAGTACAACAGATAACTAAAAAGAAAGACTTCTGGTAAACCTATCACTTTACTCCTAAAAAGGAATAGACTCTTCTTAAAAATGTCTTTGACTGCTGTACTTCTCTTTTCTTTCTTGGAACTATAATGTGATGCTGGGAGGTGGATAGTTCTCTTGTAAACCTTAAGGAAAATTCATCCTCTAAATAAACTAGACAGGTCAGACTTTTGTTGTCTTCCTGATCAGTCTGAGAATATGTAGTATGTACTGACTGCTGTTTTCTCTTGAAAACTGAGTTATTTTACTTTGGTTGGTATAGGGATTATAACCTTAATAAGAAGAGTTTACAAATTATTTTCCCCAGTTACCACAAGAAAATATATATTATAAGGATTACCGATAGCTAACTCTCCTGCTTAAAAACTTTCCCTGGCTTTCCATTGGGCATAGAATAAAACTCAACCCTAGAAGAATGATATGAGGAGAACTGTTTTCCATGCACCTATCCCCTCCATCCTCATCTCCTCCCTTCTAGTTCACATATTCCGCAATGTCATCTAGAAAGACCACCTACTCATCCCAAACACTCAGTACCTTCTCATCTGCTTGACTTTGTTGATTCTTTGCTCTTGGCCTGCAATACCTATTCTTCATTGATACATCAAAGTAGGTCTCATCCTTCAAGGGCTGGCTCAAATGCCACATCTTTCCCAAGGCAGTGATGCTCCTTCTTATAAAGAATCTCTTATATGTTTGAGTTTGCATGGTTCTTTTGTTTTAGCATAATCTCAGATTGATTGACACCCCACTATGGGTTAGAATGAATGGAATACACAGACTGTCAACTGCAGTAGCAATTTTGAGTAGGGGCTCAGGAGGCCCCATGCTCAGGCTGGCTCACTCTTAATAACAAGCTAACTTTGGTCTTGGCACTAATCCCTCTATATTTCATGTTCTTTCAATGGGATTAATGGGGTAATGATAATATCTACTTTGTAGGGTCATTGTGAGCATTAAAAGAAATAGCGCACATAAAATGCTACAAAATTACCAGGATATAGTAAACTAAATGTTGTTTTCTGTATTTTCTTGATAAGAAATTCTGTGGAAATATCTCCCTTCTCTCTAGCTTCTTATATCAGCATGGTGCTGATATCTGCATAGTAAATATTTATTGAATGAAATCAATAGATATTTTTTAATTCTCATCAAATTATATTTTGCACAATGGCATATGTAATCTGACTCAAATATTTGTACTATGGTTTCTGTGACCTCTCTAAATGCATAGAAATATAATATTTCCACATTTAGATTTTCTTTATCTTTTTGATGTTATTTATATTTTACTATGTCAGTTAATTTATTTTCCAAGGTTTACACTCTTGTATTATCTCATTTGTTTCTTACAGAAAATCTCTGCAACAGGTTTCTAAAGAAGTAAACCATTGAACAGATAAAGAATTTTTGGTAGATTCTAAAAGGTAGATTTGTCCTAAATTGTTTAAAACAGTCAAACTCTATGCCCAGGGATGCAGACTCCCTGTCTACTCCTCTTCAAAGGCAAGTGACTAGAATTGTCATTTCAAGTTAGCAGGGATGTCTCCAAAATAACCAACCTTGGTAGATATGGTGAAAACCTTGTCAAGGCATCATAGATGTGAAAGGTACAACCAGGTAAATGAACAATGTTGGTTCAGTGCAGTAAGTCTTGACTTTAGAATCCGATAAACATGAATCTAGGCAGTGATTTTAAGTTTTGAATATGCATTTTTCTTGACTTCAGTAAAATGTCATTGTAAATTTAGATGGTTTAATTTTTAATAATGATTGTTTAACAACCTACTTATAATAAATTTCCTGAAAACTGAACAATTGGCTCCAGCACATAAATTCTTGGAAACCACTAGCAAACTTCAAACTATGCTTGTCTTCAGATCTGATATAAGCTTCTTGTAGGTATAACAAGATGAGTCCTATTTTGAGCCATCCAACCAGTTTGTGTCTTTTGATTGGTGAGTTTAGTCCATTCACATTTAGTGTGATATGTAGGCTTTATTGCTATCATTCTAGCCTTTGCTTTCTGTCCCTGCTGCTTTTTTTCTCATTTTTTTCTCTTATTTATATATTTTTTCTTTTTTTATTGTAGTAATTATTCTACACATTAAAATAATTTCCTATGTACAGGTTCCCCATTTCATAGATATATTTCAACACACCATGCCCTCCACCAAATCACCAAGTGTTCTTCCCCATTGTCCAATGGTCTTGCCACCACTTACTACCCCCTCCATCCTATTCCTTATAGGTAACCTCAGTTCTATTGCAAGTGTCAAGTGCTGATTTTGCTTTTTCTATTCCTTTGTATTGTCTATTCACATTCTACCTATGAATGAGATCATCTGGTATCTCTCTTTCTTGTTTTGATTTATTTTACTTAGCATAATTCCATCTAGGTCCACCCATGTTGATTGAAATGACAGGATTTAATCTCTTTTAAGGTCTGTATAGTATTCCTTTGTATGTATGTACCACATCTTTATCCATTCATCTAACTTGTGCAATTAGGTAGTTTCCAATTCTTAAGTATTGTGAATAGGGCTGCAATAAGCATGGGATGCACAAATCTCTGCAAGTTAGTGCTTTTTTATCCTCCAAGTGAATACCCAGAAGTGGACTGGTGGGATCTTATGGGATTTCTATAATAAACTATTTGAAGAATCTCTATACTGTTTTCCAAAGGGGTTGCACCAATTTGCACTCCCACCAACAATGTAAAAATATTGTCTTTTTTACACATTCTCATCAATACTCACTTTTTCCAGACTTTTGGATAATAGCCAATGTCTCAAGTGTAAGGTGATATCTCACTGTTGTTTTTATTTGCATTTCCTTGATAGTCAGCCAGCAGGAACATCTTTTCATATACCCATTCACCATCTGTATATTCTCTTTGGAAAAAATGTGTCTCCAATTCCTCTTCCCATTTTTGATTGGATTGCTTGTTTTTCTGATATTGAGTTTTTTGAGTTATTTTTATATTTTAAATATGAAACCCTTGTCAGAAATAAAGAAGGCAAAAATCTTCTCTAGTTAGTAGATTGTCTTTTTTATTCTACATTTTTAAACCTTAGGAAGATTAATATATTTTCATATTTACTAGTCATTTTTATCTTATTTTTTAATTTAATTAATTTTTTCAGGCCAAAAAAAGATCATAATTTACAGCATTAAGTAATTATTTAAAAAGGAACTTAGGAGAGTACAATATATTGAATTTTCCTAAAACAATTAAACTTTAAAATATGGTAGAATATACAAAAATTCATAATGTAAGCTTGAGTCACAACTCCTTAATTTAGAAAAGTTAAAAATTGGAATTATCAATAAGACTAAGAAGGCTAAAAAGAAAGACTCAGTGTTAGGAAAGTAAAATTTATAACTGTTGGTTAGTGTTATCTTTCCAAGCAAAACAATATCAATAACAGTAAAAATAAGCCAGATGAAATATCAAATACATAGGATTTGGGCATAAAAGATAAATTTGAAACTTGACTCTGACACTAGTGTACTGGATAAGCTTAGGTAAATTTCTTAACTTTGGCTTATCTATAAAATGGGGATAATAAAGTCTACATCAAAGGCTTATCTTAAATGAGATAATATATGCCAAGTACTTAAATAGGCCCCACAGAACTATCACAAGCAAAGAAGCTGAAGAGATAATCAAGACTTCCTAAAAATAAAAGTCCAGAACCAGAGAACTTTTCCAATGAGTTTCATCAAAACTTCAGAGAGGAATTAATACCCATTCTTCTCAAATTCTTCCAAAATACTGAAAAACAGGAAACACTCTCCATGAAGTCAACATCACACTTATAGCAAAAGCTGACAGAGACATCACCAAGAAAGAAAATTATAGGCCAATATCTCTAATGAACACAAATAGGTCTAATAGACCTGTTTTTAAGTGGGGTTTCTTTATGCTTCATTTAGCATCTTTTAGTATTTTTTGTAGAACTGGTTTTGTAGTGATACATTCCTTTAACTTTTGCTTATCAGAAAAGATTTTATTATTTCAGTCCTCAATGATAATCCCACAGGGTATAGTGTCCTAGGTTGAAAATCCTTTTCTTTCAGCCTCTTGAATATGTCATGCCATTTCCTCCTCGCCTATAGAGTTTCAAATTAGAAATCCATTGACTATCTTGTATCTTATTGGGTAGTATGTGACTTGTTTTTCTCTGGATGCTTTAAGATTACCTTGTATTTTTTTATGAGTTTTTTTTTTAATGAAAACATGGAAAGTTTACATATAATTATGAATTACATTGGGGCACTAACTCTAAAGGAGTTGAGTACTTTAAAATGTACCATGGGAATGAGAGCTGAGTATTGAAGGAAGGAACATGTTGAAAAGATGGAACTGTCCCTCAGGTTGGGATTCTTCTCACCTGGAGAAAGTGTAGCTATTGTCCATTGGTGGTGAAGAAAGTCACTTTATTGTCTTGGGTCAGGACTACTTCATTGAAAGTACACAGATGCTGGCAGGCAAGAAAGGGACACTTCCACCAGGATGCTGATGAGTTGTACTGATGAACAAGAACTGGAAGCAAGAAACTATGCTGGAGGCTTTAATTTGACCAAGGCTGGCAAATGACACCCACAATTGTGTATTTGCTATCTTACTGTTTTTCTGTGTGATTTATTTATACTTCCTAGGGCATCCCTTAATATTTTTTTGAAAAGTTAGTTTTATGGAGATAAACTCCTTTAACTTTTGCTTGTCATTCCTTCCGTTCTGAATGATAATCTTGCCACATATAGTACCCTATGTTCAAACTCCTTATATTTCAGCATTTTGAATATATTATGCTATTCTCTTCTGGCCTGTAGAGTTTCATTTGAGAAGACCTCTGACAATCTTATGGGGGCTCCTCCGTATGTGACACGTTTTTCTCTGGCTGCTTTTAATAATCTTTCTTTATCTTGTATTTTTGACACTTTGATGACGATATGTCTAGGTATATTTCTATTTTTTTTTTAATTAGGAACTCTTTGAGTTTCCTAGATCTGGAGGCTTGTTTCATTATTCAAATTGGGAAAGTTCTCATGTATTATTTCTTCAAACATTGTTTCTGCCCCCTTTTCTCTATCTTCCTCTGGGATCCCTGTGATGCGAAAGTTGTTCCTTTTGATGTTATCCCAGAGGTCTCAAATGCTGTCTTCGAGTCTTTCAATTTTTCTTCTTTATCTTTTTGCTGGTTTTCTTGAGTTCCTCTGTCCTATCTTCCAGATCGTTGATTCTACTGGAAAATTCATCCATCTATTGCTGAGTCCCTTATTAGATTCTTTAATTCAGCCATCATGTGTCTTACCTGTTTGATGGCTTGTCTTGTTTTAATTCTTCTCTTTGTTTCCTGACATTCCTATTTACTGCCTCTACTGATTTCTGGAATCTCATGAGTATGTTAATCACCACATGGGCTCCAGTTCAGCTCCCAGTGGACTGGCTTTCATTTCACCCCCTCCTTAGTTGGTTCTCTATGGTTCTGCATCTCAGCTCCACTGGGCCTGTTTCATGCTGCTTCCTCAACTAGTCTCAAAATCCCTAGTCTCTGTTCCACCACACATTTCGAGACTCCTGAGTTCTGTCCCAAATCTAAATCTGTGGCTTAGCTCAGAACTGGGTGTCCTCACCCACCATTAGTCTTCAGCTGGTCTGTCTCCAGCTGAGGTGCTAATTGTTTCTTGGTGTTTGTCTCAGGAAAATAGGTGATTTTTTTTTGTTCATTTTTCAGTGTCTGTGGTGAGCCACCCAAAAGTTCTTCATATCGAGTCACCATCTGGAAGTCGATCCTAGATTATCTTGTATTTTTGACATTTTGATGACAATTTGTCTAGGTGTAGGTCTGCTTGGGTTTCTTTTATTAGGGAGTTTCTGAGCTTCCTGTGTCTGAAGGCTTGCTTCATTCTTTAGGTTGGGGAAATTTTCAGCTATTATTTCTTTAAATACAATTTCTGCCCCCTTGTCTTACTCTTCTCCTTCTGGGACCCTTATAATGTCAACATTGTTTGTTTTTATGTTATTCCATAGGTCTCAACACTGTCCTCATTTCTTTGTTTTCCTTTTTATCTCTGTTGCTTTCCTGGAGTGTATTCCTCTCCCCTGTCTTCTAGCTCACTGATTCTCTTGGAGGCTTCATCCATCCTATTCTTGGGTCCCTCTATTGAATATTTTTGGGCAGCTATTGTGTTCCTTATCTTTGGCATCTGTTTAAGTTGCTTCATTTCTTCTCTCTTGCTCTCTCTCTTCCTCTATTTTTTTCTTGATTTCCATGAGTATGTTTATTACTGTTGCCCTAAATTCATCCTCAGGTAGTTAGCGTACATATTTTGTGTTCAAATTTTCCCCTGGGTTTTTTATTGAATCCATCGTTTCACAGATATTTCACTGTGTCTTTGTTCTGTCTGGAATTATATTTCTGTTTTTGTGGATTAGTTTTCCCTGCACTGATGGCCTTATGTAGGATATCAGCTTGCACCAAATAAGCCTGGAATTAGCTTGAACAGTGCAATTTCTTGAGTTTTGTGGCATCACCACTGGTTGGAGTTGTTGAGGTGCTTATGTGGGTCCTCTGTTGCTGACAGAAAGTTAAGTCTATGGGGTTGGAGTTTGTGTGGAGGATGCAGAGCCTTCCCTTAGCATCCCAGCTCCTAACCACAATGACTATCTTGCTATTGATCCATCATCAGGCTGCAGTTTCACCTCCACCCACAAGGTGGTGATAGTGAGTAACATTGACTCTCTCCCTCTGGAAGACTCTCTTCTTCCTTTAAGCCTGAGGACAGGATTCCCAGTGGGTAAGTCCTGTGTCACTGGGGCAATATAGGGAATGGGCCTGGGGTTGGGTGAATCCTCTAGCCACTTTCAGATTATAGTGGCATCCAGTGTAATTTATGGCCAGGCCTCCCATTCAAACTACCAGGGCACTGGTCCTCCCTCTGCCCCACAATTAGACCTTCTCCCTTGGCTCTGTGTCCTGGTTCTGCTGGAGAACTCTCTGCAGCATTTGTGATTCTTAGAAGGGCAAGTTCCTCCTGAAATTCCAACCCCTCCTCTGCACCCAAAATCCTGAGTCTGAGTCTGTGGTATAGCTCTGAACCCAGATGTTTTACCTACCTTTTGTTCCAATTGCTGCTGTGTCTCTACAGCCTCTATGCCTGATTTTCCTTAGTGTTTGTTGCTAGAAAATAGGTAAATTCTTGGTGGCTCTGTTTAGAGGACGTGAGTCTTGCTCCTACCAGGGTGCCATCTTAACCGGAAGTCCAGCAGGTTGTCTTTTTGATTTGGTGATGTTTTATTTTGCTGTGAAGAAGTTGTTTAGTTTGATGTAGTCCCAGTTGTTTATTTTTCTTTTTGTTTCCCTTGATGCTGTTATTGAGTCCCCAAAGTCTTCTTTAAGGCTTATGTAATTGAATGTCTTTCCTATGTTGTCGTCAAAAATTTTATAATTTCTGGTCTTAAGTTCAAGTCTCTAGTTCATTTTGAATTAATTTTTATGCATGATGTTTGAAAGTAGTCTATTTTTATTCTTTTGCATGGGATTGTCTAGTTTTTCCAATACTGTTTATTGAAAAGGATTTCCTTTCTCCATTGTTTGCTTGTGGCTTCTTTGTTGTTGATTGACTGTTGACTGACTATATGTGAGAGTAAGTTTCCGGTGATTCAGTTCTATTCCACTGATCTGTGCATCTGGCATTATTCCAGTAGCATACCATTTTGATCACTATTGCTGTAGTATTGCTCAATAGCTCCAGATTCATTCTTTGAATTGCTTTGACTATTCAGCTTTGGCTTATGCTGTCCCATATACATTTTAAGATTTTCAAAATCTATTTCTTTGAAATAAGTCTGTGGGATTTTAATGGAGATTGCGTTAAATCTATGTATCTCTTTAGGTAAGATGACTATTCTAACAATGTTGATTTTTCCCAGTTGTGAGCAGGGAATGTTTTCCCATCTCTTTGTGTTCCCTACTTCTTTTGAGAAAGACTTATAGTTTTCATTGTATAGGTCATTCACTTCCTTTGTTAAGTATATACCAAAATATTTGATTTTTTACTTCTCTTTCAAATGGTGTATTTTTCTGACTTCATTTTCTTCTAGCATATTGTTTGCATTCCTCCTTTCCAATTTGGATTCTTTTTATTTCTTTTGTTGTCTAATTGCTCTAAGACCTTTAGAATAATTTTACTTTAATAGCAGTATTGAGAGTGGACAACCTTACCTTACTCCTGATCATAGAGGGAATGCTTTCAATTTTTCTCCATTGACTATGATGCTGATTGTGGAGTCATCATATATTTTCTTTATTATATTGAGGTATGTATCTACTATCCCCATTTTATACAAGGTTTTTTTAATCATAGATGGGTGTTGGATCTTTTCAAAAGATTTTTTCTGAGTCTACTAATATGCTCTTGTGGTTTTTCTCCTTGCTTTTGTTGATAAGTTTTAATATATTAATAGATATGTATATCATGAACCCTCCTTGTAGCCATGGGATAAATTCCGTTTGGTACTGATGGATGATCCTTTGGACACATTCTTGGATTTGGTTTGCTATTTTTTGTTGAAAATTTTTGCATCTATGTTCATGAGATATATTGGCATATGATTTCCTTTTTGGTGATGTCTATCAGCTTTTGGTATCAGTGTGATTTAGTCACATTGAAAGTGATTTGAAGTCTTCTTTAATATTTTGGAAGAGTTTGAGAAGAACAGGTATTAATTCTTCCGTGAAGTTTTAGTAAAACCATTGAAAAAGCCATCTGGTCCTGGGCTTTTATTTTTAGGGAGATTTTTGTTTACTGCTTCAATTTCCTTGCTTGTGATTGCTCTGCTAAGGTTTTCTAATTCTTTTCAGTTCAACCTTGGTAGGCCATATTTTTCTAAAAATCTTTCCATGTCCTAGAAGTTGTTCACTTTATTGGCATAGAAAAGTCTCTAATGATGTTTTGTATTTCTGTGGTCTCTATTGATACTCTCCCCTTTCATATCTAATTCTAGTTTTAAGAGTTTTCTGTTTTTCTTTTGTGTATAAACAATGGTTTGCCAACTTTGCTTATTTTTTTAGGGAATAAATTTTTGATTTCATTCATCTTCTGGATTGCCTTTTTATTTTTGATTTCATTTATTTCTGCTCGAATTTGTGTAATTTCCTTTCCTCTGCTGACTCTTGGCTTTAAGTATTCTTGTTTCTTTAGTTGCTTTAAGAGTAGGGTTAAATTGTTTATTTGTAGTTTTACTTGTTTATTGAGCTAGGCCTGGATTGCAATGAACTTCTCTCTTAGTACTACTCTTGCTCATCCCATTGATTCTGATAGCTTATGAGTCTCTGAGTGTTTAAATTCTTCTTTAATTTTCTCTTTTACCCAAGAGTCAGTCAATATTCCTTAGTCTCCAATTATTTTGGTATCTTTAAGCTTTATTTTTATGGATGATTTCTAGTTTTAGCCCATTGTAGTCAGAGAGGATGCTTGGTAAGATTTCAATCTTTCTAAATCATTGAGACATGTTTCATGTCCCAAGATATGAACTATTTTTGAGAATGTTCCATGTATACCTGATGAGAAAGTGAAATCTGTAGTCATTGTATGAATTAATCCATTAGATCTAATTTTTCCAAATGATCATTTAAAGCTGCTCTTTCCCTGTTAATCTACTTGGTTGATCTGTCCATTAAGTAAATGGAGTGTTGAAGTCTTCTACTATTATTGCATTACTATCAATGTCTCTTGTCAGTTCTAATAATACTCACTTAATATATTTTTATGTTTCTTCATGTGGTGCATATATTTTAACAAGCATTGTCTTATTAATCATTATATCATGCCCATCTCTTTCTTGTTATGCTTTTTCAGTGAAAGTTTGTTTTATCCAATATACATATAGCTGTTTCTGCTTTTTCTGGTTGTCATTCAACAGTATTCCAACCACTGACTTTGAGTCTATACTGTCTTTTGAAAGAAGGTGAATTTCCTGAATGCAATAGAAGGCTAGGTTACATTTTTTTTTATCCATTCAGTCCTTCTGTGTCATTTGATTGATGATTCAGTCTATTAAACTTTAGGGTGATTACTAATGTAACTTTTTATTCCCGTTTTTAATTTGTTCTGGATATTGTACAGACAGTGCTTTTGAGTAGGGTGTAGTTATGTTTTGATTGGTTTCCCTTTTGGTTTTCTTCTTTGCTTTTCTCCTAGAGATTGCTTTGAGGTTACGATGATGTTAGTATTAAGAATTCTATGTTTATTTTCTTTTTTTTAAAAAAAGCAGATTATTCTTACACTCATTCTAAACATCCATACTTGTATTCTCCTCTCTTCCTCTGCACTTTTTATATTTGCTGTATTATTCTTTTTAAGTGAGGTTTCTTTACACTTTATAGTGTATCCTTTAATAGCTTTTGTAAAGCTGGTTTTGTTGTGATGAATTCCTTCAGCTTTTGCTTATCGGAAAAGTTTTTTATCCTTATTTCAGTTCTTAATGACAATCTCGCAAGATACAGTATCCTAGGTGAAAATCCATTACCTCTTGTCCTGGGGAGTTTCACCTGATAAATTCACTGACAATCTTATGGGGATTCCTTTGAATGTGTCTCATTTTTCTCTAGTTACTTTTAAAATTCTTTCTTTGATGACATTGCGTTTTTGCGTGGGTCTGTTTGAGTTTATTTTGTTTGGAGTTCTTTGATCTTCCTTTTTCTGGAGATTTTCTTCATTCCTCAGGTTAAGGAAGTTCTCTGCTAAAGTACAGTTTCTGCCATGCTCTCTCTATTATCTCCTTCTGGTACCCCTATGATATCAATGTTGTTCCTTTTGATGTTATCCCACATGTTGTGAATGCTTTCTTCATTTCTTTTTTACTTTCTTTCTCTTTGCCAACTTTCTTGAGCACATGACTCTGTCCTATCTTTTAGTCTACTGATTCTATTGGAGGATTCATCCATCTTACTTTTGATTCCATCTATGGAGTTCTTTAGTTCAATTACCATGTTCTTCATTTATTTTATATATTGCTTCATTTTTTTCTCTCTTTCTGTTGTTCTTTTTTACTTCCTCTATAGTTTTATTGATTTCCATGAGAATGTTTATCACTGTTGTCCTAAATTCATCCTGAGGTAGTTTGCACATGTCTATTGCATTAAGTTCTCCACCTGGGGTTTTAATTTGATCCATCATTTTCACACATATTTTTCTGTGTTTTCATTCTGTTTATGTTTCCATGGGTTAGGATAACTTTCAGTGTAGGATACTTACTTGTACCAGATAAGCCTGGATATTGGTTTGAACATAGGGACTTCTTGAGCTACGTTGCATGACCACTGGTTGGATTTATTGATCTTCTCTGTTGGGGCTCAAGAGTTAAGTCTGTGGGGTTGGAGGGTATGTGGGAGACAAAGAGCTTTCTTCCAGAGTCCCAGCTCTGAATGATAATGGCCAATTTGTCGTGAACCACAATCATCCCCTATCAAGCTGGCAATATTGGATAGCATTTAATTTCCCTCCTTTCCGGTACGAGAGTCCTCTTCCTTTAAATCTGAGGGCAGGATTTCTGGTGGGTGGCTCTGGAGCAATATGGTGGTGGGAGTGGGTGGAGGTGGGAATTCCTCTAGCTGCCTTCTGGTTATGGTGGTGGTCTGTGTAATTTCCTTCAGGGATTCCGATTCAGACCACCGGGGTGCTGGTCCTCCTTCTGCCCTGTCCCAAGATGCTCTCTCCTTGCTCTGTGTTCCTGTCCCATTGAGCTGGCTCTCTGCTGCCCCCTGAGCAACTTCTGGAGGCCCAGTTCTTCCCACATTTCCACCTCTCTGCTGCTTCCCCCACCAAGGCTGGGAGTCCCTAATCTGCAATGTAGCTCTGAACCCTGACACCTTCACCTACCCTTGTGCTGGTGATCACTGTTGCTGTTTCTGCAGCACTGAGGTCTGCCCTTATACATCATGTGTGGCTGAGGAATAGGTGATTTCTAGTTGTTCTGTAGGGGGAGATCCAGTATAGTCCTACAAGGTCACCTTGACTTGAGAACTGATTATACTTACTAACAAGAAAGACAAAATTAACCACCATAAATGAAATGGAATCTGTCTTCTTAAAGTTAGGCAGGAATTTTTTAATATACTTTGGACAAATAAGCCACCTTTCATAAGAATCTGTTACAGGGTTTTCAATCAAAACAACAGTAAATTGTTCCTTGTGTCACAGCAAAATACCTTGCATGGAACTTAGGTGAATTTATCAATTTTTTTTATGAATATAAGGAAATTATGTATTTTCTATTATCTTTGCAAAAATATAAAATATGAAATGTAATCACAATGTGTTATTGAAACTCTGAAGGTAATCTAATATCTCCATTGAACCTAAAACATAAATAATTTGTAAGTTCTGGTGAACAAATTATAAGTTTAATGGTTTGAAGATCACCTAAAATCATTCTTCACAACTTTCCTTTTCCCTAGCATCTTTCTGCCTCCAGATTTTTGCAATGAAAATCGGAGAACAAAACCTATTTCCTCTCTGATAAGTACTGCTAGGGTATGAGTATGATGAAGGAAAGAGTACTGTCAGCCAGTGCCAAACCAGTCCTTTGGTCATATGACCAACCCCATTCTACCCATTAAAACCACTACTAGTAAAATGATAGTACCTCCCACACATGGGCACGTGGATTTTCAATAGGATTCACTCATGCTACTTTATTTACTTCAAGCCTTTGTATGCCTATACACCAATAAAATTTTCAAAAAAGCAAAACACGCAAATGTGAAATATCTATCATTTACATTTTATAAATAAGGGGATTTTGATAGGAAAAGGGGGAATTTAGCAATATACCCACAGTCACAACACAAATGAATGTTAAAGTTGGATTTGAAATAAAATAGTCTTCTACATCTAACAGTCTTTCCACAGAAGCCACAAGATGAGTGGGGTAAGTCTGTACCTTTCCTGATTATACTTCCTCTTACATCAAGGCTTCAACTTAGCTCATTTTTACCTGACTACCCACAGATAGAATGGGTTTGCCAAAGAGAAGTAAATCATTAGATTAGTTGCTATTTCTCAAACTCATTGATAATGACTATGCCATATACACTGAGGCAAAGAGCAAAGTAATCTACTCTAATTACCACCCACCATGAATAAGTCCAGACACTCCTGCATCTGTCCTTCCACTTGTGGAGCTTGGATTCACAAGAAATACATGATCACTTCATTATTCCCCCCACACGAACATCATCTCACACACCAAAATCTGTCTATTCCTGGGACATCAGCTGCATATTTAGCTCAATACTAATCCCTCTCTTTTTTTTCTCTCTCTCTGGTTAATCTTTCTGATATTTCCACTAAATTACTTATATGATTTCAAGTTATTTTTTCCCTACAAATTCCAAGACCCTCCTTTTAACATACAATAATATTGCACCAGTTCTTTGGTGTCGAAATTGTTGGACTGGATCTTCTGCTTCCCTCCACATCTATTCTTTACCTTGCAGAGCATCATCTTCTTTGTCTCTGAGCACTTCTAAACTGCTAAAGGCACGTCTCACTCTAAACCCTCTTACTTTGATCTTTTTACTGAAGCAACAGAAATGATATGCATAGATTCATATATTTGAAGAAATCATAGAGGATTGCTTTACTTTTTCTCTTTTAAATATATTGAGTGTGGATACAGTTCTCAAGTAGTCTAGTATCTTTATTTAAAAATACCTTTCTCTTTTAGGTCATAAGCTTCATTAAATACCTAGACCATTTTTTTTCTGGCTGATTTTCTTGGAACAATACCCTTCCTGATATTATGGTGGACTGAAAACCTAGCTAAATGCTCCCAATTCATATCGGGTACACACCCTCTAGACTCCTCAAACCAGTTAGACATTATGGGGAGAGATTTTTCATTCAAATATTTTCCCAGTTGTTCTGTCTAGGCCACACCCACCAATGAAAGCTTTCTGAGTCAGACTGGTGGGCAATCCAGAACTGCTTCCAGTCAACCCAAGTCAGGCATACATTTGCCCTGAAGCTGTTTTTCTCTTGTACAAATGGAAGCTACTCATTGCTTTTACACCTTATTTTAATGTCTTATTATTTCAAAGGGATCTCCATTCTTATTGACAATAATTACCCATCAAGTTCAAAGGCTTTCCTGATTATGAAACTTCTTCTAAAGACAAACCGATTAATCCAGTTTGTTATTAAATTAGAATTATATTCTTGACCTGTTTTAATGAAGATTTTTTATTACTTTCCTAATAAGCTTAATTGTCACCTTGAAATCACATTAATATTTTTCTAATCTCTATTATCTCTATTAAGAGTCTAGGGTTCACTCACTATTAGATGGTAAACTATTTAATGTTTCTTAAATTATCTTTTCAATTTTAGTCAACTCTTTTGTTTCCCTCTCACCACCACCACACATACACACACATATACACATATGGACTCTCTGATTGAAACAGTTTTGTGCTTTGATGTCTGGATATGACACGTATGTCTTTCAAGTTCCTTGACTTTACCCTATGAACAATGATGGTTTTTACTGAAAATTCCTTTCACTATGTTCCTCCTTCTTCAGTTCTGCCAGCTTACTCTTCTCATTCTGTCTTCAAATATCAATAAGCATATATGACCTTTCTCACTCATATAACACTTTACACATAGTAGTTAGTACTAAGTCAATTAAGATATTGTTTATCTCAAGGTTTTGACTCCACGGTAAGATTGTCAGCTTAAAGTTGATTTTCTCTTACACATTACTGTGGCCTCACAATTTGACAAAGAGAGAATATTGATTTAGAGCTTAATGTGCTGGGGGTGGTGGTGATACATAACTCTAGATATCCTATATCTAATATAATGATAGATCTATGGTTTGCATTATTCTCTGTTTCTCATTCATAAATTGGAGAAAATGCTCTTCCAACTACTCTAAATAATTGGTACAAAAAACCCCAGATGTGTTCTGAGGTTATCCTTCATTCTCTTTCACTCCCAAATCCAATTCTGCACCCCTCCCCCACAATATATCATGAAAGCATTTTCTACCATCCCCAATATTCCCAACTTGGCACACACCCCTAGTACATCACACCAGAATTGCTGTTATAGCTCCTCATTATCTTCTTACTTTCATTCTCATTTATTTCCTAAGATCTCTTTCCTATTGGAGTTTTTAAACACATGTCAGAGAGTGTCGTTACTCTACTGGAACCTTCCCCATGCCATAAGATTTCACTTGGGATGAAATGTAGAGTCCTTAGCTAGGTTTCTTTCAGCCTACCTTCTTCATGTTTCTCAACCACCATGCCAGTTATTGCCCCCTTTTACCTAATGGAACATAACAAGTATACTCTCAGAGCTCAGAACCTACTCTTCTCTGCCTGGAAGGGTCCTCCAAAGGCAAATGTATGAATCCGTCCCTCACTTCCTTCAGATCCTTCCTTAGTCTTTAGGCCACTTTGTCAGTGAGGCATTCTGAATGGCCCTGTCTAAAAAGCCACCCTCATTAATTCTCTCTTTGTTCCCTTTACTTGTTTTACTTCTCTTCATGATCAGTAATATCATATGTATGTTTATGTAAGTAATTCCTGTCTGTCTTCTATTAGAACATTAGCCTTGTGGAAGCAGATGCTTCATTTTGTTGATGACTATGTGCTCAGTGCTTAATTCCAACTACCTGGAACATAGTAGGTACTCAATATATATCCACTGATTAAGGGAAAAATGAACATGTATATGAGAAATTATAAAACCTTAAATACGACACACTAAAGTTCAAGTCCATGGTTCTCCACCTCAGATGTCCACTAAATGCCGGTGGAGAATATTAAAGACTACTAATCTCCATACCACACCCTAGACCATTTAAATCAAATTCTCTCAGAGTGAAGGCCAGGTATTGGTACTTTTTAGAAAGTCCCCTAGGTGTTTCCAATGTATAACCACAGTGGAGAACCATTGTTATTCCGCGTATAAAATAGTATTTGTGTTCTAATGGTGTTCTGTTCCTGGCTAGCCTCTCGCTAAGTACCTTGTACATTTCAATTATTTAGTAAATACTTCTTGAGTAATGATTTAGGAAATGATACCTTTAGTACATAGAATAGTTTATGCACTGGCAAAACCCCAATAATAATATGCTGGGTGAATTTAGAGCTATATCTTGTTTGGTGAAAGATGGCAAATTGAGTAGCTGTTCTCCACAAGGTACTCTGCTAGTTACTGAATATACAAATCCCATTTCATATCCACTTAGCAAGAATGATATTTTTGATATGCCATGGTAAACTAATGTATTATTTTTATTCTTGAATATCATTTTGCCTTGTGCCTCTCCACAGATTGAATCAGAGGCATTTATTGCTTTAGACAAAAGCAGATGCTGCAAAACACACAGAAATTTTGTTTAGTTTTGTGGAAAAAACTACATTTGTTAAGTTTGGACAAGAAAATAATCTTGGAAGGTAGGTTTGTGGAGAGAGAAAAAATTGATAAATACCTAAAGATCATCTTTAATAGAAAGGAGAAATCTTGCCATAAGATCAGTAAGTTCTCAAACTTGATCTCAGGACCCTTTCTTATCATTAAAAATTAGTACAGTTGCTTGCTGGTGGCTTAGTGGTTAAGTCCATGGCATCTGGCTAGCATATTCCACATACAGACATCCCAAAGACCTGGGTTCATGATCGAGGGCTGGAGGGGAAAACCAAGAAAACTAAATAAAATAAATAAATATTTCTTCTTCCTCTCTCTTCATACCTGCCTGCTGTCTTTCATTCCTACCTTTAAAAAAATTAGTGCACTATTGAAAGCATTTGTGTTTGCTTATATACACTCTTATTAATAATTATATTTAAAAATTAAAACTTAAAACTTTTAAAATGTATTCTTCATTTAAAGTAACATCAAGCATATCATTTTAACATAAATAATGTAATTTAATGAAAATATATTGTCCAAAACAAAAAGTAACTTTGGTTTTTACATTTTTTGCAAATCTCTTTAATATCTAGATTATTAAAAGGTAGTTGGATTTTCATATATGCTTCTATGCTCAATCTGTTTAATTCACTGTTTTAGTTGAAGTATATGAAGAAAAATTTTTCACACACATATATTATTCAAAAAGGCAAGAATATTTCAGATTATTGTGAAATTTTTTGATACAGCACCAAAGTCTTTTAAATGGCAGATTCTTAAAGTTTAGTTTAATATAAAATCCAAATCCCATAAATGAATTTTCATACCCAGTTACATTAAAATTAATAGATCCAGATTATACTCTCAATAGGTATTTTACTCATATATGTTTCTGAAACATGAATTGTTCATTTGAAAACTATCAGCTCACTAAATTTTGTGGATTTTCCTAAAGTTGACACATTTTATTACTCAATATTAAAAAAAATCACATTTGTTTACACCACTTCACTATTCATCACATCAGAAATATCGTCATCAGAGTGGCAGTTACACGATTTCTAAAATTCTAATTTCACTCGCAAGCTCGAATTTTATCCTCGGCAGCAAACACTCTCAGTCGTTTTTCTTGAAGTGACAGGCTGACATTGTTCACTTTTGCAGAAAATAGGTTACATGTCTAAAGAGCCTCAGTTTGTCTCTCAGTTATTCTTTCAAGTAAAAGTGGTGTTCCATGAGCAAAGCTTGTAATTTGCTACTGCTCCTGAGACAACCACTGTGATCCAGTAAAGCAGCAGAAGAGCTTTATACATACTTCCTGATGTGCTACATAAAATATTAAAAATATGTTTACTCAGTGATTGAGGTTTAATGACAATAATTTTTATTGCTTCAGATATTTTTTAATGAAACTGAGTTTTGTTTTTTTTTTATTTTACTATGAGTGAATGTTGATGAAAAACACAATGAATACTAGTAGTATTTGGTGCCACTGACTTAAATTCTATCAAATTACCAGAAATATACTCATGATGTATTTTGAAACATTAGTGAAAATGTTTTTTAAAAGAGATTTTTAAAAGATAAATAATGCCTTCATGTTTATTAAAATGGTTTTATGCTTCATGAACCTTTTGAAAGACTCTCAGAGCCCTCAGGTATCTATTGCAGACTGCCACCCTAGATTTAATCAGGGAGGGTGTGATGTAAAAGAAGTCCCATTCCTCATAGCTTTCATAAAGTAAGATGGGCCATCTGGTCCCTTAAATGTGGAACAGAGATAAGAGATAAGAAAGGAAATCACTTGTGGACTGATTTAATTCCTCCTGCTTCTTAGAATTGAGACATAGGGCAGAGACATGGTGCTTGAAACAACCAGAAATATTTGACAGAATTTACTTAGCAAAGAAGCTTCATTTTCATTTCCCAGAGCATATCCCATGAAAATATCAGTTTCTTTAGAAAAACCTGATATGCAGCCTGGTATGGGACCAAAATGGTGCTGCTCAAGATATGATTAAAATAATTTATACATAACATTATGTTTAATTGTGAAAAACTAAAATTATTTTTTCTAAGACTCAGAACAAGCCAAGGATTCTTCTGTCACTACTCTTATTCAACATAGTACTCATTGTTCAAGTCATTGCAATAAGGCAAGAAAAATAAAGAAAAGGAATGACAATTAGAAAAGAAGAAACAAAATTTTCCTTACTTGTAAATAACATAGATTTCTGTGTAATTTCTGTGAAATCTCAAGAAATCTATAAAAGAAAAGAAAAAAGAAATAAATCCTAGAACATAAAAGCAAAGTAAGCAAGATTGCTGTATACATAATCCTATAAGCCTCATACTATATGCAGTAAATCTTATATACAAAAAAATACATATGGGTAAATTTAAATTAAAAACAGTGCCATTTATAGCCATTCCAAAGAAAATAAAATATGTATAAACTTAACAAGACATGTATAGGATTTGTATGCTAAAATTATAAAATGTTTATGAAAGAAACCAAACAATACCTAATTTAATGGAGAGACATACCATGTCCATGTACTGAAAGGTACAACATAGAAAAGATGTCAGTTCTCTCCAAATTGATCTATAGATTTAATGTAATTTCTATCAAAATTCTAGCAATTATAGTTACAATCTTCTAAAATGAATGTGAAAGGAACAGGTACTAGAAGACCTAAAATTGTCTTTTTTTTCTTTAAAGGAAAGGTGCAGGTAGAATTGAAGGTAAGTAAACAAGCAGTCAGAAAGAGGGAGGAAGAAGCAGCATTTTATTATTTATTTATTTTCAGTTGTTCAACTTGGTTGTTCTCTAAGGAACCAAGATGTGAACCTAGGTCATTGGTTTGTATGTGGATTTTGCTCAACAGGAAGCAGCAGGTATAGCAACTACTCTACCAGGCAAACCAGTTAAAATAATCATGATTTTAGATAACTAAAATGTTATAACAGAGAAAAATAAAGTGGGAGGAATCAGTACCAAGCGGTGGCAATCAAGAGTGGGCTCTCAAGATAGTTGGGTACAGACATATAGATAAATATGACAGAACAGAAAACCCAGAAATAAATCCACACAAATATGCGCAATTGAGTTTTCCATAGAAAGTGAATTCCAATTATAAAAAAATATGCATAGCAGAACTAACAGCATAGTAAAATATAATAATTATAACTGATCATGAATGATTTAAGAAGTGAAATATAGCTCAGATATAAAAAATTCCCCTTTTGAGTGTATATTTCAGTGGAGTTTAATGTATTCATGAAATTGTGCAACTGTCACTAAAGACAAAACATTTCCATTACCTTCAAAAGAAAGACCTGTGTCATGGTACTTTCTGGTTGCTCAGGCAGTAAGCCTGTGACTGAGGCGTAGACAAAGAACGAGACCAGGGTTGGGGGAAACAAACAAACAAACAAATTAATTAATTAATAATACTTCATTCTCTTCTTTCCTTCCATCAAAATACTTCTTTCTCTTCTCCCTTCCAAAAAATTAAAAAATACCTATATCCACTAGCAATTGTGCTCCATTTCCTTGCTCCTAAGTCCTGAAAACTCATCTCTATGAATTTACCTATTCTGGGCATCTTAGATAAATAGAATCATAAATATGTGACTTTATGGGTCAGGATTTTCTCCCAGGAGGCAACTCAAGAACCAAAGTTGTCCTAGCACCCATCACCTTCCCCTGATACAACACATGATATATAAGTCCACAAAGATCTGATGGATCAGGGGGATTCTTAAAATGACTGAGCTCAAATCCTCAGAAAACTGGTCATGTATTCAGAAGTGACTGCGTTAATATGAGAGTGTGGTAAGTCAGAAGAGACTAAAATACTCATACTGACCAGTTTGAATTTTCTTCTTCCTCTTTCATGAGGGAATAAGGAAGCTCCAAGACAGAATGTGATAAGTTATGGAAAATAAGGAATAGTCCACTTTTCTGAAAATTTGAATCATAGTATTTAGTTCCAATCTTCTAAGAACTGAATCCTGATTTCAAGATAGAGACTTGAGAATGTTCAGAAATTTGTCCAATTTTATGTGCAAATTCAAGTCTGTTTGCTTCCGAATCCTGCACTTTCTGAAAAAAAAAAAAAGTATCACTTGCTAGTAAGATTAATATCAAATTTAGATGCTTTCATAAATTCCAGCTAAGAAGTGTCACATACTAGAACATCATCCAATCAAGATCAGATTTTAAGGACTTGTAAGACAAAACTTTTTAACTTTTAGAAGCTCTTTAAATATATGTTCCCTCCACCTTTTTTCCTTTATGAAAGAACTACATTAGTATGCATTACTTAAAAGTTAATATTAACTGAACATCTATTAGATGCCATCTTTGAGCTTACCACTTTTTATCTATCATCTCATTTAATCTTCACAAAATTCCTTCGAGGTTAGAACTCAACACATACCATGAATCAGTGTGAGCCCAATTCTAATCTCTTCCCCGAACTTCAAAGTCCAGACTATTAACTGGCATATCATTTGCCAACAACATTTTGAATTCTACAAAGTTCTGGAGTTAAGTTTTTTCTGACTGAACTAAGAGTCATCATTGAACATAACGAAATGTTCACTTCAAGGTGGCTAATTTCATTGGTCAGACATTTGCTTCTTTCTTTGCTTTATTTTAAATTGAAAAGAATAAACTTAGAATAAAATTCATTTCAGACATGATAATTTAAGATGCTTATTAATTTACTATTAAATTCTCAAAATGGAAATAGATGAGATAGAAGGGGGAAGAGAGAGAGAGAAAAGTAAGCTTTCAGATCATTGTTGAGGTTCCATCAACATACTGACACTTAGCTTTGGAAAGATAATTTTGTGAGTAATTTTCCTTGGGAAAATTTGAGTTTCAAAACTTTCAATATGTGGATTGTAAAGAGGTTTCAAATCATATGTCTTTGGGATTTGAACTTATAGTCTAACTAAGGTGACACAAGGTATCCTGGGCTGAGTTTTATAGCCCAGAAAATGTGTTCAAGTCCTACTCCCTGGTACTGGTACTTTTGAATGGGACCTTATTGGAAAATAGGGTCCTCACAGATGTGGTCAGGATGAGATTATTAAGGTGGGTCTGATTCACATATGACTAGTGATCTTATCATAAGAGGGAAAGACGACAACAATGGTAGAACTGGAGAACTTCAGCTGCAGAACAAGGAACCAAAGAATGATCAGCAACACTGGGGCTGGAAGAATCAGTGAAGATTTCCACCCAGTGTCAGGGTGACTCTGCTGACAATTTGGTTTTGGACTTCTGTTTCTAGAACTGTGAGATAACAGATTTCTGGTTTTCAAACCACCCAGTTAGTGGTGTTTTATTGTGAAGGTCACAGGAAAATAATAGATGGGGGTTTGGGCAGGAAAGGGAGAGAGAGTGTTATGGGAAATAAACAGATGAGTATGTGCTGGAAGAAAGGGGAAGAGTAAAAACAATGACATGGGAGAAAGGTGACGCGTTCTCAAAAAAGAGGAAGTTTGAATGCATCTACTTTCTTATTTTGATTTTCTTATAATTCAAAATACAAAGAAAGAGGTTCATGTGAATTGGGTATCACAGATGTAATAAAGGAAAAGCTTCCCCAATCTTGCTATACAGACATGTCATCAGAATGGATGTCATAATTTAAAAAATGGAATCAACCATTTATAATAATTACTAAAAATGAGTGTCACATAATATGCATGTAGTACATTTATCAGCATTGGGCCTTATTTAAAAAAAGATGTTTTAAGGAGTTTCTTATTGGATTTTCCCCCGATGGATCTTACACATGGATGATACCACTCTTATTCAGGTGTCTTGATCATTGTTACTGGATCAGCCACAGAAGGAAGTATGTACTATTCACCAAATTCACATAAAATGTATAGGGTATAGGACAAGTTTCCAGCTGAGTTACCATTTGTCTCAATGAAGGACACCTTTGCAGATGACTCATGAACTGTCCTGCTGGAGGACTGGTGGAGGCTCTCACACCGATCCCATTTATCCATATGCCAGACACCTGATCTGTGCTTGGCTCAGGGACCTGGTGCCCAAATTTTCCCCTCTGCCCAAGTTCTAAGACTCTTCTATCCTTTTGGATCCCAGGGATGACTGGGTCCCACCAATAAAGCATACGGTCAGCATACTGAGAGCAGAGCTTGCTTTGCCCATTGAGTCGGTGCAGGGTCATACTCCCACTGTGAGGACACAGCCTTTGCACCTATGGCACAGACTGTAGTCATTCTATGGTTCATAGCCCACACTTTGAAAGAAACATATTGTCAAGTTCCAGGACATATAATAGCTTCTTGACACAGGATATATTTCTTAACCTCTAAGCCAAGTTCCCTCACCTATTGAAAGGGAACATTACTATTCAAGAATTTTAGTAAATCTAGAATGGGGAAATTTGTTTTAAGTTGATCTCTTTTATTTTAAGAATGAAAACTCATTCACACCAGCATTTTCAGAGGGATGGGGCAGTACATTTAAGATGATGCAGAGACAGCAAAGATCAGAATTTACAGCCCAGGACCTTTCCAGAATGGGAAGCTTGCCTTAGTCTCTTTTCAGGTGGCACAGTTTCATCCAGTCCCATGGGATGATTACACTGTCTCCCCTGCTGTGATCCTTCTCTCTGGGACATTCACTCTGAGTGAGTGTGTCCATTCTCAAGGACAAACAGACCACCCAGTGGTCACAGCTCTCTGTTGAGCTCCAGGTTAATCTACTCAGCTCTCTCTCCTCTTGGAGCACAGATGTCTAAAAATTAAAAAGTCCAAAACAGTCTTGTGGCTTCCTGCTCACTAACCCACATAACTTCTGGGCTTTGACATTTCAGAAGTGGTGCTGCTGTCACCCTGCTATATCCATATGTCACTGCAGGCACTGGAAAGTTCTGTTGACACCATCAAGACCCACCTCGGAGTTCACTTCTCTTTGTAGCTAAGACTCATCTCCTGTCCTCATCAGTTTGCTGCCTTGCCTTTCCATCTTGCAGCCTGAGTGACTGATTCTCATACTGAGATCATTTCACTTTCCTGTTTGACACCTTCTTGTGGTTTCCCAGTGCACTTAGGGTAAAACCTAAACTCCTTGGATCAGCTCTGAGGCCTTGCATGACCCTGTCTTGCTGACTTGTCCTATCAGGCCACTTGTTGTGCATTCATTTTGAAACATACTTCATGTTAACCTCTTCCTCCTTTGCTCAGGGCCTTTGCACCCCTTGATCAGACTTCCCTCCCAGCTGACCTTCCATTGCACACTCCTTTGAGCTACGACTCTCAGTGGAGCTGACATCTTGGCAGAGACTTGTGGAGAGCACTGCAGCCTTCACAGCACTCCTGTACTCCAGACCCTATAATGTTTCTTTCAAAGAAGCGGTTTGTGATTATTTTGTACCAGTTCATATTTTCTTGTGGTACAAAATTCAATAAAAATCACTGATTCTAAATGTACAGCTTGATGGATCTTTATATACCCATACTTGTGTCATCCTTATCCATATCAAGAAGTAAAACATTGCTATACCCCTGGGAGTTTTCCCCATGCCCTTTCCAAGCCAATTCCTTTCCTCCTGTTCCAGAGGTAATCAGTATTTTTATTTCTCTCTCCCGTTGGTCACTCGTGCCTGTCCAAGAGCAACACAGAACTGCTCTGTGTGGCTTCTTCACCCAACAGAATGCTTTAAGTTTTATCGCATAGCTGTGCTGGTATTCTTTGCATTTTTCTTATCACTATATACTATTCGATTGTGTGATTATAACACAACTTAGCTATTCATTCTAATTTTGGTGGACATTTGACTCTTTCCAATGTGTGGTTATCGTGAGTGAAACTGAACTTCCCTTTAGTGGACATAAATCCTTGTCTCTGCTGTTGGTTATATACATAGATAAGGAATTGCCAAATCATAAGGCAGACAAGTGTTTCACAATCACGTGTATCAATAGCATTGTCTTGATTTTGATTTTTGTCTTCCCTAGCAGAGTTAAGCTCTTTAAAGGCTAGAGTATGTCTGTCTTGTCTATCTTGAAACTCCTAACACCCAACACAGTGCTGGCACATTTTTAAAGACTCAGTGTATATTTGTAGAACTAACAAGTAATAGAGTCTGTTTCTTCGGATTCCTTATTTTACTTCTAAGATTTGCATTTTCCTTTAATCATGTTTCTATGGTATCTTTTAAGCCTCAACTCTCATTGTTAATAGTACTTATTCTCTTTGTGGCACTGGACATCCAGAGAGAATCCTAAGAAGTGCCTCATTGTTTCCAGTCATCCTTGGAGGGTTATGACAAGATGCACACTGGCTCTTGAGCTGATAACCTCCCTGGACTAATCAGGTGTAACTGAGGACCAAAGTCACATGTCAGCCTGAGCCCACCTTAAGTGTGCTACCTTGTAAGATTGACCCTGGAGCAGGAACTTTCACATTTGTCCTGATGAGCACATGTATATACTCTTCCCAGTACCTAACATAAAGTTGATGCTCAGCAAGCAAACTACTATTATATGTTACCATTATTACTAGGAATGTTACTGTTATCATAGTTGATAATCAACACTCATTGTGACTATCAAATACGCAACCACAGTTTGAGAACATGCATCTCTAATTTCTATATGTCCAATGTTACATGGAATATATGGATGATAAAACACAAAATTATTTTTATTTTTTTAAGCAAAGGTACAGGCAGAAATGAAGGTGAGTAGGCAGGCAGAAAGAGAAAGGAGGAAGAAGCACATTTATTTTATTCCATTTTTATTTTAGTTTTTCATACTCATTGCTGCCCCCACCTTCTGGGTCTAGAACTCTAACCTAGTGGTATGTAGCTTGCTCCTTTGGAGGTGATTGACTTAACCACTGTTCTACCAGGGCACTCCACAATATAAACTTCTTAATAAAAGAACTCTGTTCTTTATCAGATAAGCAAGAATGCATCATTCAAAAGGGACATGCCTTCTAATGTTAAAAATGATCATTTTTTGTGCTCCCTGTTGGTTTAAAGGTTAAGTTTGTGAGGCACAATCCATATACATCCCAAGGACTAGGGTTCATGTCCCTTGTCCAGGGGGAGAACAAACAAAATGAGCATCGAAATAAAATAAGCAAATGCTTCTTCCTTCTTTCTTCCTGCCTGCCTACTGTCCTTTATTCCTGCCTGCACCATTCCTTAAAAAAAAAAAAAAGAATGATATGCTGGTCACTGTGCAAGTCCTAGAAACTGGATATAAGACACAATTTAGTTACTTTTCAACTCAAATGTGACCAACTTGAAAGTCATCTCCCATTTTATATTCATCTGTTTTAGAGACACCCAAACAATGATGCAGAGACCAGCTGAGCTAGTACACATTGTATCACTTAATCTATTTAATGCTTTCTCCACAAACTGTTTCTTCATAGGCATGATTAAATGTTTATGACAAAACAAAATCATTTGTTATCACTATTGACCTTAACTGGATTATCATATTTAATAACGTTATTGATATCTCAAAATTTCTAAAAGAAATTTGAAAAATGTCACATCACAGAACAGGCACAGGCCCAAATGGGGCTGGCTAGACTTATGCATAATAAATTATATTGTCCATCAAATCGGGATCAATGCAATGGGCAATCTTCCAGATAGCTAGGTTGGCTGTGCTGGGGAGATAAGAAATATTACTATCTTTTTATCATGTGAACTATTCTGGATTTGAACTTTAAATTAATATTTCTGGCTATGAATTGTATACTGTGGTTAAATTATTCTGTATTTCTGTGGTAAAATAATTGGAGCTGTCTTGGTTTTTAGCAACTGTGAATTTTGTGGTTAAATTATGCTGTCTGGTTTTGTTTAAACAGCTGTGTGTGTGTGTCTGTGTGTTTATAGGTGATTTTCACACATCTACAGGTCATTGTAACCAAGCCACAAAAACTATGAAACCAACTTGTGGGAATTTCTCACAAGTACCTCCCGCTTCTGGTCTAAATCTTGTCCCTGAATTATAAGCATGTAGGGAACTTGAAGCTGCCTCTAAGTCTTTTAAGCAAAGAGTAAAAATCTATAGAGAGGACTCCTGCAATGGCAACTGTAGAGTGAAATTCTCCTTCATAGACAGTATAGAATCTAAATTTTCTATATTAATTTTGATGTTTTTAGTTAATTCATAAGAACTTTTTTCTAAGACACTAATCAACACAGCTCCATTATCTTGAACTTCATTATTGTTCTAATTTCAAAACTTCAGATTTAAAGTTACTAATTTTTATTCTTTTTTTTTGTTGTATGTTTCTCAGGTTTCAACTATATAAAAGCAAATTTTCCTCTAAAGGCAAATAAAACCATATAAATGGGCAGTTTTGTATGTATAAACGTAGGTTATTAAAACTAACATGCCAGTGGACAGGCAATTAGATCACAAATATTTTATAATCAAAGGTTGCTGTTAGGATAGTAGGTACATTATAAGCAAAGTCTTGTTTAATCTTTAATTGCAAATATTTGTCAGGTAAATAGACATTTTAGTATTCTCTAATTAAATTATAAGATGATATCATATTAATTAAAATATATCCATGCCTATTACTATATGTTTATTTCTCTTGATGCCATTTATTTCCTTGTTGTTCAAAAGACAATTATTGATACTCCCAAGATTATTTAGTATTGATGAGAGATGTGCCAGTGAGAAGATTATCTGGAGTCAATATCTCTGATAAACAAATTTTTTAAAGGAAAGATGAAAGAGGAATGAAGGTGAGTAGGCAGGCATGCAGGAAGAGAGATGAGGAAGAAACATTTTACTTATTTTATTTAGTTGTACATCTTGATTGTTCCCTGTGGTCCCAGGACACAAACTTGGTGACCTTGGCATGGAAGTGGACAGTGCCCAGTCTTTACTCCACCAGCACGTGCCTCCGATAAACAATTTAACAAAAAATATTGAGAGCATAAAAAGTAATCTTTTTAACCCGGTTGTTCCTCTTCCGGGAATTTATGATATGATATGACATGATATGATATAATATGATATGATATGCTTAAAGCTATATGCACAAAAGTGCCCACAACAAAATATAACCCAGAATTAGAAGCTGACGACGTAAGGATATGACCATTACAGAAAATACTTCAACTGTAGATTCTTCATATGAGACTATTATGAACTTATTAAAACAAGGCTTTAAAAAACTGGTGTGCCCTGATGGAGCAGTAACTTAGTCAACTGCCTTTAGTCTAAAGCACAGTGCACATATGTCCCAAGAGTCTTGGTTTGCATCCTGGGGCAGGGAGAAACAATCAAGATGAACAACCAAACAGCTAAACAACTCTTCTTACCTGTATCTGCTTGCCTTCAACCTGCCTACTCTTTTCCTTTAAAGGGAAAAAGTATGTAATATTATAAAAAGTGTTAATTTTGGAAGAAATTTAATACAAAGTATAGCAGAATGTTAACCACATTTTTGGGAAAATGTTGGAAGAAAATATTTGCCATTCATATATTTGATAAAAGGGGAAAACCTAAAATATTTTAAGAACTCATATAACTCAATAGCAAAAAAAGCAAACTACATATAGATGGCCAAGAAATACATGAAAAGGTATGCAATATCACTAATGATGAGGGATACACATATCAAATCATAATGAGATACCACCTTACAGGTTAGAATGGCTATTATTCAAAAGATAATAAATACTAAGTATTGGTGAGGATGTAGAGAAAGGAGAATCCTGTGCTCTGTTTTAATGCAAGTTGATGTAGTCACTAAAAGAAAACAGTATGAAGGCTCCTCAAAAGCCATATGACTCAGAATTCTACTTTGGGATACTTCTCCCCAGAATTCCTCTTTGGGGTACTTATCCAAAGGAAATGAAAAAAAGTATCTTCACAGTCAAGTTTATTGCAGCATTATTTACAATAAACAAGACATGGAGGCAGCTTAAATGTCCAGCAATTGATAAAGAAACAAAGAAAATGTGGGATTATGGAATACTATACAACATTTAAAAAGGAAATCTTACCATTTATAAAAACATGATTGACCTTGAGGGTCCTTTGCTAAGTGAAATGAGTTGGCGAAAGACATATCATGTGATCTCACTTCTATTGTAACATCAAAAAAAAATAATGAAGTTAAGTTCTAGATACAGAGGATAGATCAGTGGTTTCCAGAAGCAGGCCTTGGGGATGGGCAAATGTGTAAAGGTGGTCACAAAATACAAACTTATAGTTATAAAATCAATATGCTCTAGGGTATAATGTACAGCATGGTAACTGTAGTTAATAATACTATGTTATATATTTGAAATTTGCTTAGAGGGTAGATATTAGTTTTCATTACAAGAAAAAAATGTTACCACTGCATAGTGATGGGCGTAACTAAACTTTTTTGTGATCATTTCATAATCTTTTCATATTAACCACCTGAAACTAATATGTTAAATGTCAATTATATATTACTTATAAAAAATGTAATGGATATCTAATTTTATCTTCTATCAAGTTTGTACCATAGCTCTTCAGTTAACTTTCACAGTACTTCAACTCAATTGTTGATTTACTATGAATAATTAGGGTATTGCAGCCAGTATCTCTGCCTGTATAAATTAATGAGGGCAGTGCAGACTTCTCTGAATATCATTCTTCTCAAAGACCATTGTACTAGTGGCAGGGTAATTTTAAAAGTAGACAGTGGTTTTGAAGTTGAAGAAGCAACTTACAATGAGAGCATGCAAGTGACAATCACGAAAATATAGGACATAAATAGGGCTTCTTTTTATCTTGTGGAATGAGACTTATTTGTATGTAAAAGGAAAGAGTTCCTCCACAAGTTGAAAAACTGAAGGAGAGTGGGGTCACTTAGAAGTAGACACATGCCCAATGTTAGAGTCGTCCCTTTGTATTTTTAGCTCTTCTTTTTTGGGTACATGGCAAGACAGCAACCCTGAATGTCAGCATGAGCATGCGCCTCTCATTGGCTAATGAAATATGAGAAGTTTCACTAACAAAGAAGTATTCTTTTTCTTGTGAGGATGAAAAATATCAGTCCAGACAAGAGGGGTGTGTTCAGCATGCAATCCAAAGTGGGAACTACATGCATCAGTCACTTGAGCACCCAGGGTGGATAGTCCTTTGTTAAGACTCTCATGGTCATGAAAAATAAGGCAAGACTGAGAAACTTTCACAAACCAGAGGACACTGGGGAGGTGTGACAGCTAACTGCAGTATGGTGCCCTAGATAAGATCCTGAATCAGAAAGACATTATTAGTAGAAAATTAGTGGGATCCAAATAAGATACGATACTTTGTCGATGGAAATAATCCAGTGTTGTTTTCTTCATTGTGACAAACATATCAGAGTAATATAAGGTACTGATGATTGAAGAAACTGTGTGTAGTATATACAAGAACTTTCTAACTATCTTATTTGCAAAAGCTAAAAAATTCCAATTGTAATTATTTTAGAAATATCTATTAAATGGAGTTATCATCTTCCATATTTATTGTACAGTAGTTTCTCAAATAACACTTTTTCATTCAATGTCATTTTGTTATAACATTGATGAGAAAAAAAAAACGATTCCCAGTTGGCATCACTTTATTTGTAATTTGCACCTTTTCCCATGTCTGTGTGGTCTCAGATTCTTGTCCTCATTTTATTCCCTATAACCAAAGATATTCACCTTAGGTTCATTGGCATGTAATAATTCAGCAAGAGATAATGAGAGAGAGAGAGAGAGAGAGAGAGAGAGAGAGAGAGAGAGAGAGAGAGAGAGAGAGAGAGAGAGAGATGATGGAAAAGAATATTCCATTACTCCCTGTGATGGAAAGGATCATTATCCATGGTGAATCCTGCCTTGCACCCAGATGCTGGGAGAGTTTCTGACCACTTAAGACTCTGAAGTGAAATAAGTAAGTTGGAAAATGAATAAATGAGTGAATTAATAAAAGTGACTAATGAATATTAGAAGTTTGGGGTCTTTTATTAGAAGTTTGATGATGCTTTTGTGACCAGAAGTATACTGTAGGAATTTAACTCTTATTTATATCAGTTATCCTCTGGAAAAACTGATTTCATTATATGCTATGTTGCTAAGAAGTCAGTTTCTAGGAACTTATCCATGATGTTACATGAGGACTTCCTACTCCAACCAATTCACCAGATATTACTCATTTCACTCCTTTGTAACCAGGTGGTCACCAAAATGTAGCATTTGGCTTTCTACCTGCCAACTGTCAGGAAAGTAGTTAAAGAAACCAGAATGATACATTTAATGTGCAACAGTTGAGTATAAGAACTTGCATTCAAATTACAGAATCAATTGTTAAGCTATAGTATAATGACTTTAAAGAGAACTTTAATAGTTGCACTGTTGTCTGGTGAACTTAATTGCACATACATACAAAACAATTAAGACAAAAGTAATGTGACTTTCTGTGACCTGGACAGTTTTTACATTTAATTGGCATACAAGTAAACCTGCCAGACAAGTAGACTATTCGATGAGAAAATGAATTTAGAGTATTATGTAAAACAGAAAATGGAGAATATAACAAACTCAAAGGCAACTGGGAAATGAATAAAAATTGTGACCATATAAATTTAAATTACAAATTAAAATTTGTTATCTCCTTAATTTTAAAGAGCACCAAAATCAGCACCTGCATTTCTGTTTAGATACCTACTAATTCCCTAACACTTTCTGTCATATTTGCATAATACTCTGTCCATCTCTCAATACCTAATTAGGTGCTTGGTACTGGGAGGGTTAATAGCATGAGTAGATAATCATTTTAAAATTATAATTTTAATGTTAATTGCTTGTTCTCTGATGACTTATGCCCAAATATTTAATGAAAGGGATTTTTCTTATCCTCTGAATATGAAATTTTTCTGAATTCAACATTCAAAATCTAGACTATTCCACTATGATACAAATAATAAACTTGAATCATAATACAAGAAGAAAAAACCAATAACAATTTCATGCCTGTATCATTAAAAACAGAATTCATATCAATCATATTTTCAAACCCTATCCCATTCTTCAAGGTCTCTTTCTAATGGTAACTTCATAACCTGTCTGATTTTCTCCTGTGCCCATCTAAGAAAAAACCAAATTTTATGGTTTCTTTACACTTAACTTCTATTTATTCCACGGCATACACTCTTTTTCCCTGGTCACACTGTCATATGTTTAGGACTCCATTCCAGGACTGGACATACTCTGATAGTCAAGGTCATCTCCAGTGCATTTTCACTACTCCTGCCTACAGGAGGAAGAGGCTTACAAAACTTTTGTGGGAAGAACGAGTGACTGAATGCAGTTGCCTGTTGGAACTCAGACCTGTGAGTATAGCGTCCTAGGCATTGTGTGCTTCAAAAACTATTCTTGAACTTCAGAACTCTTTCATTTGTGCCAAGAGACCTTGTCCAGAAAACATCTGATAAGCCACAGTAAGGAACATCACAGAACCTCAGGGTCTACCTGAGTTATCTCAGCCTGAAGTTATCCGATCTGGCTGTTGCTAGTGAGGTGTGTCAATAAAGTCAAACCTGAGTGTGAGCTTTGGTTTTGAGCCACAGCTGATGACAGCTGGGCCAGGTTGATTTAATGGGCTCTGTGCAGATAAAGGAGAGGATTTGCAAGGTTAGAAGCGTCTTCACAGGTGAGAAGAAAAGGATCACTGACAAGCTTATTTCTCAGCTCAGGTCCCCAACCAGGCCCTGGAAGCACATCAAAGGCCACACCTTGCCTTCTTTTCATGCTCTTCCTCTGACTTCTCTTCCTTTCTGATTGCACTCCTGTGCTGCTCACTAGTCAAACAATGGAGCTATTATGTTCCTGAGAGAAGGATAATTACCTCCAAGGCCAGGTGCCAGTGGTGAGTTTCCCTGTGTCCAATTACTGTGTGGTAAACAGCTCTGCTTTTCTTTTTTTTAAAGCTTTTTCTGTCAGGCTGCCAGACTCTGGCCCTGAGCCCCTGTGTCAGCACAGGGCATCTTGTCTTGTTTTTAACATGCATTCCATTGTCTTTCGCTCTCTCTCAGCCTAGTGTCTCATTATATGTCTCTCTATATCAGTGCTAATAAGCAGGGCAAGCTAGCTTCTACAGAGAGTGAGCTGTTGTCAAGCAGCCCAAGTTGTCTTTATCACCAGTTGGTTCAGATGAGATGAGGGTGACTATAAGGACAGAGGCAGAGACTTTTAAAAAATAAATGATGGGACATTTTACCTTAAGTGACATAGCTGAAAACCCATTGGCCTCACCATTAACCCAATGAAGATTTATCAAGGAAAAATAAGCACAAACACAGTGAATGGCATTAGTCCATGCTACGGAGTGGTATTTCTTGCCTGGGAGATAGGTGTTAGTAATGAAAGACTAATGCTAGCCCCCAAATGCTTTTATTTATAGTTGATGCTAATAATTATAACCAACATTTTAAAAACACCTTCTGTATGCCAGACATTATGTTAAACACATTACATATGAGTTCCCTATAGCAACCATAACAAGGTAACATTATTAATTCCATTTTCTAGAAGATCTGGAAGCCTGACAAGATTAACATCACAATGCTCCAAGATAAAAGGTAGCAGTATATAGTATGTAGGTTGTTTCATACTAAAGTTCAAAGTCTTAACCACTGTCCTGTAGCAGGAAGCTCTCACCTCCACTTGACTGTTTAAGGAGAACCAATCACTAATAGCAGCAAAAACACTTGTGAATAGAAGATGCATCATGAGGTTCCACTGCTCTCACTGAGTGCACACAGTACTCAACTGCTTTACTTGTCTGTTCAAACATGAACATCTTGAGTTGTTTTGTCTCCAGCATTTTACTAGGTTTTTCAAGAAATGAAAGAAATTTTCTAGTCAATATTATCTGTCTGTAGGTTGCCAGTCACAGAAACTGTCAGACCCGCTTCTTTTAGCTAGTCCCTGGGAAGTAGTGAACTACTGTGTTGGTCTTTGCTGTTGACAAACCTTAGATGTGAGAATGCGTGTGCCCACATTCAAATACTTCTTTTGTTTGTTACATAGGGATCATCTCCAGGGACCAATGATCATTTTGTTTTGTTGAAAGCTAAGAGTTTAGATTCATTTTTGTGTTCAAATCTAGTGAAAGCAGGGTTCTTCAAGTTACGGAGATGCAGAGTTTAGCTCCAATGTTCTTCCTTTGACTGATAAGGGAATAGTCTCATTCCAAAGAGTTCTTCAAACTCCTGTGGTTTGAGAAGGGTGAGGGTGGTTGAACTCTGGGCCCCGAGCAGATGGTCAAAACAAAAGGTCCTCTCTGATTCCCAGATGTCTGCTTGTTGTTCCTTCTATATTCCTTGAATCCACAGAGGACTCGGCCCTTATTAATCCCTACACCCTTTTTCACACACACATAATTCCCCACACATCTGTACACACATACTCCCACACTTACAAAAGAACACATACTCACCACACTCTCTTTCTCATATATTCTGTCTTTTTAACATTCACACACACACATACATAGTTAAGATGAGATCATTACAGTGGAACCTAATCCAATATGATGGCCCTTTGTATAAAAAGTGAGAAATGCTTTCAATTGTTTGCCATTGACTATGTTGGTTGTGAATTTATCATATATGGCCCTTATTTTGTTGAAATATATACATTCTAGACCCATTTTACACATTTTTTTTAATCATAAATGGGTGTTGGATCCTGTCAAAGCTTTCTCTGCATCTATTGATACAATCATGTGGTTTTTATTTTTACTCTTATTGATATGGTGTAGGACATTAATAGATTTACACATGTTAAACTATCCTTGCATTGCTGGGGTAAATCCTACTTTGTCATGATGGATGATCCTTTTGATGCATTGTGGATTTGATTTGCTAAATTTTTTTGAGAATTTTTGCATCTGTTTATTAGAGACATTGGTCTATAATTTTTTCTTGGTAACATCTCTTTCAGCTTTTGGTATTGGTGTGATGTTAGCCTCAAAGAAAGAGTTTGGAATTGTTCCCTGTTCTTCCATGTTTTGGAAGAGTTTGAGAAGAATAGGTTATTTATTCTTCTTGGAATGTTTGGTAAAACTCAACAGAAAAGTCGTCTGGTCCTGGGCTTCTACTTTTAGGGAGACTTTGGGTTACCACTTCAATTCTCTTGTTTGTGTTTGTTCTACTCAGGTTTTCTAGTTCTTCCAGGTTCAGTCTTGGTAGGCTATTTATTTCTAAGAATATGTCCATGTCCTCAAGGTTGTCCACTTCATTGACATGGAGCTCATTATAGTTGTCTCTTAGGATATTTCGTATTTCTGTGATATCTGTTGTAACTTCTCACCTTTCATTTATAATTCTAGTTATGAGAGTTTCCTCTCTTATTTTCTTTATTTGTCTAGCCAATGGTTTGTCAATCTTGTTTACTTCCTCAACAAATCAACTTTTAGTTTCATGACATCTTCTGAATTGTCTTTTTGTTTTCTATTTAATTTATTATTTCCTTTATGCTACTTGTTTTTTTACTTCAATTGTTCTTATTTCTCTAGTTGCTTCAATAGGAGGGTTAAATTGTTTATTTGTGGTTTTTTTTGCTTGTTTCTTAAGGTGGGCCTGGATTGCAATGGCCTTTCCACTTAGTGCTGCTTTTGCTAGCTACCAAAGGTTCTGGTAACTCAGTCTTCATTCTCATTTGTTTCTTTTTAAAATTCTTCTCTTATTTCCTCTTTTAACCGAGTCATTTAGAAGCATATTATTTAGTCTCCCATTTATTTGGGGTCTTCCAGCTTTCTTTTTGTGTTTGATTTCTAGTTTTAAGCCATTGTGGTCCAAGAAGACGTGTGGTATAATTTCAATCTTTGTAAATTTGTTGAGACATGTTTTCTGTCCCAACATATAATCTATTCTTGATAATGTTCCATGCACACTTGAGAAGAAAGTTAAATCTCTAGTTGTTTGATAAAGTTTTTGGTATATACGTATTAGGCCTAACTGTCCCAAATGGTCATTTAATGCTGCTGTTTTCTGTTTGTTTTCTGACTGGTTGATCTTTCCATTGTTGCAAATGGGTTGCTGAAGTCTCCTACTGTTATTGTGTTGTATCAATGACTCTTGTCAGTTCTGATAATACTTGCTTAATATATTATGATGTGCCTTCTTTTGACACATACATGTTTACAAGCTATATGCCTTCTTGCTAGACTGATCCCTTAATCATTATATAATGTTCATCTCTATCTTTTGTTATGCTTTTTAGTTGGAAGTTTGTTTTATCCGCTGTAAGTATGACTGTTTCCCTGCTCTTAATATTACTATTGTTGTCATTCTTGTTAACATTTGCCTCTAGGGTTGTCTTCCAACCACTGACTTTGAGCCTATGCTTATCTTTTAAAGTAAAATGCGTTAACTGAATGCAACACAAGGTTCGATTATGCTTTTCACTCCATCCACCATTCTGTATCCTTTGATTGGTGAGTTCAATACATGAACATTTCTAGAATGATTATTGACATGTAACTCTTTAATGCCATTTTTAAGTTTGTCTTCTGCGTGTTGTTCCACACAGTGCCTTTGTTCCAGTTCTCTTCTCAGGTAGGCTGGGCTTAGTTATGCTTTGATTGCCTGCTTCTTTGCTTTTTCCCTGGAGAGACGTTTTGAGGTTACCCTGAGGTTAGCATTAAGAATTCTATGTTTATTTCCTATTTTTATTTGAAAGCAGATTAATTCTGCACCCATTTTAATATCCACATTTTTATTCTCTCATCCTCTGTACTTGAGATATTTTTCTAAAGGGGATGTGCAGATGATGAGCAGGCACATGAAGATGTTCCTACTTGCTGGCTATCAGGGAAATGCAAATCAAAACATCAATGAGAGCACCCTACATGGAGAGTTTGGCTATTATCCAAAAGTCTGGAAAAAAATAAATGTCAGCAAGGATGTGGAGAAAAGGGAACACTTTTATACTCTTGGTAGAAAGCAAATTGTTACAACTCCATGCAAAGCAACATGTAGCTTCCTTAAAAAGTTGAATATGGAAATCCCATATGATCCTGCCACCCCACTTTCTGGATATTTTCTCAAAAGATACAAAAATACTTATTCTCAGAGATTTGTGAACCCTCATGTTTATTGCAGTCCTACTTACAATATCTAAGAACTGAAAGTACCCAAATATGGAAATCCCATATGATCCTGCCACCCCACTTTCTGGATATTTTCTCAAAAGATACAAAAATACTTATTCTCAGAGATTTGTGAACCCTCATGTTTATTGCAGTCCTACTTACAATATCTAAGAACTGAAAGTACCCAACATCAGATGAATGTCAGATGAACACATACAACGTTGTATTACACAGCCATTAGAAGAGATGAAATCCTGTCATTGTGAATCAACATGGATAGATCTAGAGGAGATTTGGCTAATGAAATAAAACAAGTAAGTTAGATACCAGATGATCTCACTCGTAGGTGAACAAAACAAAGCAATAGATGAAACAAAACAAACTTTTGGACACTTGCAATAGAACTGAGGTTACCAATAGGGAATGGGATGGGGGAAAGGGAAAAAGTGGTGGGGAAGTCCAATGGAAATAATGAAGAACACTTGGTAATTTGTGATGAGCGTTGACATATATCTGAGGAATGGAGAAACTGCACCCAAAGGAAATCTACACGAGTTTATTTTAATTTGTAAAATAAAGTAGTTGCAATAAAATATTAAAAATGTTTTTAAAATGATTTGAATATAGAAAGAAAAAAGTGTCATTAATCTTAGTTTTTGGTCATCACTTCGACATCCTTTTGAACTGCACTACTGTCCTGTACTACCTAGGTGTTAGTTGAGTGGAATCTTACTCAGACAACAAGACCTGAATATTCCCTTGGGTCTTGTAAAATCCACTCTCCTCCTGTTTCTTTGGATTCTCTAACGATGGGGATCGACTTTTTCCTTGGTGCTGCCAGCCAAAACACGCTCTGATAGCAGTAGAGCTAACATCATTATTAATACAGCACAGTGTGTCCTGACCCATACTGTTAGCTCTCTACAACATCTTAATTTTATAAAGTAAACATGTATTATTTTTAATGAAAAGAGATAAGTTCTTTTTAATATTCAGCTCTAGTGTAAGGTCGAATAGAAAATAATTGGAAAACGTAAAGGAAAAAAATGTTTTTGTTCCCAATGCACGTTTTCAGGAATGTAGCCAAACTATAAAATTCTGTATCCAAAATCTGTTTCTATGAGCCTTAGTTTCCTTATCCGAATGGTGTCAATAAGGACCTAGCTCATGATCCTTTTGTGGAGTTTAGCTATCACATAACTGCCTATAGCAGGGGACTACTTAAAGTAAGCTTCCAGCCTGCCACTTTTATATCACTCATGACTTTTAGATAAATGGCCATGAATACAGAACAAAATGAAACAAGTGTCAATTTTGTGGGTAACGTTATCTGGATTTTTTTTAATTCAGTCATGGGGAAGACAGCTTCTGAAATGGCTCCCGATGATCCCTGTATTTGGTATTCAGACCCTTCTGTCTTTCTCTCCCCTTGAATGAGGGCTGGGCCTAGTAACTAGCTTTTAGTGAGTGGAATACAGGCACAATGAGAGCTGTTCACTCTGAGATAAGGTTACAAAAAGCTATGGCTTCTGTTGTGCTCTCTTTCTTCCTTGTTCTGACAGAAGCGAGTGGGCCACATTAGGGAATACCAGAGCTGGGGGTGAATAACCATACTTGGAACACGGCACCAAGAGATACCTGGAGAACAGCAGCAAACTGCTGGACAGGAACAACAGGGAATAGCTCTGCCAGTGAAAACATGCATGTCAAAGCCCACGGTTATTTTTAAACTTAAATCCCTCCCATGTCTGCAACTGAAAGGGAAAAAGCGACAATGTGGTTGTGAAACGACTGTTGTCCCAACTGTCAAATATTTTATTCTTATGTGAACAAGAATTGCAAGTCATTTTGAAAAAAGGTCATCAAACAATAACAAATTCCAATGAGTTGTTCAGTTTTATTGAGTCCAAACCAATAAAAATATACATTTATTTCAATTCATTTCACATTTAATTTATTCAGTAATAATTTCAGTTACTTGGTGTCCAAAGAGAAAATCTAGCCAACCATTTTTTCGACAGATAATCTAGGTAAGTAAAAAGCAGCTCAAGTCTTTCAGTTAACTACTTTAAAGTACTTACTACTACTTTTAAGTACTAACTACTTTAATATACACAGAAACCTAAGCCTTGCCAATTTGTATTGTTGCTGTCACTTTGGGATAATATAAGGACCAATGTCTTCTTGCTATGCTCTCCTTGGTAAGTCACCCAGGAAGGTACTGAGAGCACCTTCTCCCTCAGTTTTCTCTGAACTTAAAAGCGTTTGCTTTCCTAATCTCCATGTCTAAGCAGAGAACAGAATTGGGAATATGTAAGAAAAATAATTACCTGAAGGAAATGATTTCCCATAGCTGTTCCTACAATGGCATTACATTTAAATGACTAACAAAAAGAAAATAAGGGCTGCTTTCCTTTTTCCTTTTATTTTTTATTTTTTTGCCTTCACCAGAAGTGGTAAATAAGAAGTAAATAATGTGTCTACCTCTTCCATAACCCTGTATAATTACTGAAAAAGTCCAAAGTCTCCCTGTCTGAATGAGGCCCAAATTCAACTAAAGAAAAAAATGAAAACATCAACCACTGGGTGATTGTAGAGAGGAAAGTAGACATGTGATGTGCTAGGTAAAGTAAATCACCTGCAAATATTAACCCATCAGCCAGATGTCTCCTTTTTGATAACATCTTGACTGTTTATAGCATTGAAATAGCCCCCAGTAGAAGACTTGGGACAATGTGACCTGGCCATGTGCTGTCTGTATTCAGAGAACCTTGGACTTTGAGAATTTAGTCCTGGCTTATTCATATTCACACCTCATATCTCATCAGAGTATGGTGAGAGATGATGTGCTATTTTACCCGTTGATCAGATAGGCCTTCAATAAACACTTGTGGAGTGAATATTTTAGTGATGAATTTGGAAGGTTTTTGAATGACTACAGAAGGATGCTCCTCAAACGTCATAAAAATGATCTAGGAAGGCAAACATAATCTCCAGTTTTTAAAACGTTCTTTCCTCGGTATAACTCCTGTGAGTCCACCCCAGATTCTCTCGGGCACTTGGTTAGGTGCATGGAACACATCTTGCCATTCCCTTCTGTAATTTTTCACTCACCCAAAACATAAGTTCTTTCTGGGCTACCTGGTTTTATATTTCTGAACCCTTTCCCTTACTCTGTTTAATTATCTCACATGTATTAACAATGCACATGGCTTCAGAAAATGTGTGTGTGAGCATATTCCCCGTGTGAATATGCTCAGGAACTTTGTAGGAGGGAAAGCACCAAGGAGTCTTCTTAAATCTTGTCATTTCACCAGCCAGAAAAGCATTTAGGACTTCTGGTTGTAGCATATTTCCAGTCTTTGACATAATAAGAGTCACACTATATACAAATGAAATCTTGCATTCAAGTCATTTAAAAATCTTTCTGTATGCTATTAGGAAGGGTGACTTAATCATATTTCTTAACAGGCAACGAAACTGAGATCCACCCATTTAATAACCAACATATAGATATACTAGGGTAGAGATGCAGATGGCAGAGGACCTTTGTATTTCTGTAAATATTCTGCAACCATACACAGCTTCTATGGGCCACACTTCTCAATTTCTCCAGAAGAGAAGCTGGGGTGAAGGAGAGCAAGTTGGACACAGGATTTGTTCTCAAATATCTGAGGATATTACTTCTCCCTTCAATACAAATTCATCCTTCTTTTCTAATTCTAAAAAGAAAATTAGGAATATGTAATGTACTGAAAATAAGATGCATAGTACACTTTCCTTTGGGAAAAAATCTTTGTATGTAATTTTATTAAGAAAACTAAGTCAAGAAAAATTTTAAAAGGTCATTCTTAGAATACTCATTATTAAAAATTAGATACTACTATAATCTAATAATTTAAAGTAACTTAAAATTAAGCACTGAATGACTAATTTATAATATTTAAATAATAATATGCCATGGCCAGGAGACAGTTTTAGTGGCATGAGGCTCAACACATCTGTATATATATTCACAAACTTGTGTTATATGTATAACATATAAGGGATGTAAAATATATGTATTATTATTTCATATTAATAATACTGGATATGTCTAAACCTGCATTAAAATCTATACCTGTATCTGTATCTCTGTCCACATCCTCTGCTTGTTCTCTCTCTGGGATTTGTTAAGCTCTTCTTATGCTATCTTGTTCACCATCAATGTGTTATATACCACAACTCCCCTTTTAAACATTTGTCTTATTCCTTCAACTGCTCATTCCTGAAGACAGAAACTGATTTTTTTTTCACTGTTGATACCCCAGGCATTGATACTGGAATCTAATAATGTGGATCAAGTGTTTAAAAAAAAAAAAAGGGTGATTCTAGATTTATCAATAATAAAAAAAAAGATTCCATAGAGGATCCAGGATTTTGAAGGATGGTCTAAATGTCAAAAAAATTTAAACTGCCTTCACTCAGAAAGTAAATATTCTATAGTTCTTCCTGAATTTTCTTTTTTTAAGAGGAAGTTAGACAGGTAGGGGTGAAGTCAGGGAGGCAGCCAGGAAGAATGGTAGGGAGAAGAGGGAGAAGAATTTTTGCTTATTTATTTGTTCATTTTTGGTTTTTCCTCTTGCCCTGGGTTGAAAACCAAATCCCTGTGTTTTACATAGTCCACATTCCAGCTACTGACTCAGTCCCCTGAGTCACCAGATGGTCTCTGTTTTTGTTTTTTGTTTTTAATTCTCAGAAAAGGTTTTTCTTTCTACTCGCAAGAACTTATCACTTTGGTAATCTACTGTACTAGTCTTACTCTATTTATTGATTGCTGAGAAACCAGCTATCTTAACTGCATGACCCCTCTCTGCTCCATGTGACTTCAGCTATGGAATGTCTGGGACTAGAGTTACTCCCAGGATGGCCTCTTCTTCACACATCTGACACCAGGGTGCCTCAGCACCTCTCCTCTCCTGGACTCTGCTCTCCCATCCCCTGCCCTCCTCCTCCCTTCCTCCTATCCCTTCCTCTCTCCCTTTTTGACATTTCATCCTCCATAACCTTGTGGCTTGGGTTCCTCACAGCATGCATGATAATCTCAGTCTGTATATACTGAGACCTCTTATGTATTGACTTAGGTTCTAAGAGCAAGTCTTTCTGCAAGACAAAGCAGAAACTGTAAATTAACAAGAGAAGTGCACTGTCACATTCCCCATAATCTGATGGCCAAAACAAGTCACAGAACTCACTGAGGTTTGAGGGGGCACATAACTTTCTATATGGAATTTCTGGACATATAAATGTGACCCAGACTTAAAATGAAGACATGGGAATATGTTCTCTTTTAAAAACGCTTGTGGATCATGTTGAATTCATAGCAAAGTCTTCATATACTTTTGTGGATTAGTAGAAGATATGAAATAATGAAGGAAGGAAGTAGTAAGAATTTTATTTTGGGGACGCAGTGTGCCTATTACTAGCAGTCTTGATTTTAAGTAGGCAAATAATTCAATCATGCCAATATAAATATTATGTCCTATATACTTAATGCAATTCCTCTGCTGGGTGGAAAAATGCAGCAATGGAGATATATTTAGCTCTGGTCGAAACTTTCACACTATATACATACAGTTTGTGTTGAAATGTGAACAGTGGTTGCTTTTTTATAGTCTGTTTTTGTTTAAACATGTACCCTGTAGCACAGTTCTTAAATTTTGAAACTGAGGAGGATATCATTAATTTGAAGACTAAACCAACCAAAGTCTGAATACAACCAAAATCAGAATATAATTAAAGGATGATGAATAACTGCTTTCATCAAATAATCTACTAATACTTGATTAAATTCCAAAGTTTTTTATCACTCATTTTTCTTAGGTTCTTGTTTTCATTTATCCTTACAAAAAATTCATGACTTTATGATTCATTGTCACTTTGCTCAGCAGAATGTTGCTTTGTAGTGAGTTACTTGATATTCATAAGACTTCTGAGTCCTTCAGTTCCATTGTCATTAAAAACAGGAAGCTAACTTTTGCCAATAATAAATGAACTTAAACACAGACTTTTAAATGTGGTTCAAAGAACCGAATTCTCCATTCTTAGGCCCATTCTAATGTTGGCAAGATTCTTCTCCTTCCCAGACTATGAAATAATAATGATGCCCTTTAGCAATTTAATTTTGGGGTTCCAAAAAACCTGAAACTGTTACTAAATTTCACTTAACAACAGGATCTTATTTTTATCTTAGCAAATTTCCAGGACAGATGTAAGTATCAGAGACAAACTGGTACATTATAGATTTTAAATTTGGAATGATGAGCAAATCAATATTTCAAAGTATAACAGGAACAGATCCTATGAAATAAAACACAAATCAGATATTACATTGGCCAACTTCCAACAGAAACACCAAAAAATGAGAATGTTAAGTGAAGTAAAATATTAAATGATACAAGAAAGCTTTTTAGATAAAAAACTAAAATTTCAGATTTAAAATGTGAGATAAATCTAACTTTACTATGTTAGTATATTGTTGTCACTCAACTTTTAAAAATGAATGACAGGAAATTTTGCAATGTGTAGATTTTTTTGACTAGATCTAGAACCTGCAGTTATCATGGGTTAAAATATATATGAGTCCTCTGTGAACATTAATCAAGCATTTCCTACATGTCAAGAGACATTTTTTAAGAGTAGTTTCTTATACCTTCCCTTGAAACTTTCAGATGGACTTCTTTAGTCTAATCCATTAAGACAATTACATTTTCATTTTCCTATTTTATTAATGCAAAGTCTATTTCAGGGAAATTCATTTCCGTATCTAATTATTTGCTCTCTTTCAGACCTAGCCTAAACCAGAAACATATATACATATAAGCTTCAAATAATCTCATTCTATAAACATCATTAACCTAAATTATAGTGTTTAAATAGTGGATAGTTTAATTGTGCTTCAAATGGTGAAAAATATTTTGGGCCAAAAAGCAGAATACTTAAAAAATGCATACATGCCTGTAAAGCTAATTATGTATTCCTTCCATGGTTTGATCTAGGGTAGAAGACAGGAATATAAAATCAACATGATTCAGTCCACCTGTTGTGTGTGCTCTTTCAAACATGGATAAGCTCTTCCAGGTACGTTTAGGCAACTGAGATCCAGTCCATTATATAGTTGTTGGGTCTTTCATTCAATATTAACATGTGTCTACTATATGCTAAAAATTGTTAAGCATTTTTGGAATAGATCATTGGTGCTTAACAAATTTCTGTGACTCATAGATATCTTGCAAAAACCCCACCTTTATTTGAAGTGTCTGAGTTTTTCATGATCTGGCAAAAGGGAACATTAGCCCTGTGTTCTGGGACACTGAACATTCTGTGTGCCTTCTCCATCCCTAAGTTCCCTTCCAGAGAGACTGGGAAGTTGTTTTACTTTTCTATTATTATTATAAAGTACCTGGTATCTTAGTCCAACAAAGGTCTCACTGAGCTAAAACCAAGGCACTGGCAGGGCTGAGTTCCTGCTGGAGGTCCTAGGGAAGAATTTACTTCCTTGAATTTTCCCGCTTCTAGAGAACACCTGCTTCCTTGGTTAATGAGCCTTCCTCCATCTTCAAAGCCATCAGTGGTGGGATGGGTGCGACTCACAATATTTCTCTCTGACCCTTCTCCTACTCTCACATCTTTCTTGATTCAGTCAGGAAATGTTCTTCAATCTTAAGGATTCATGTAATTAGACTGAACTAATCCAGATATTCCAGGATAATTCCCTTCTCAATGACTGTGAAATTAATTACATCTACCAAGTTTCATTTTGTAACATAACATGCACAGTTCTGGGAATTAGTGTGTGGTTAGCTTTTGGGGTTTTTATTCTGCTACCAAGGAAGATATATGGGGAGATGCTGGGATGTAAGTTAAGGGGAATCTGGATCCCTGGTCATTAGATGGAGAACAGCCATTAAACATTCTTGTTGAACTTTGAATGAACAGACATGAGCTTTTTTGTTAAGCCAGTTTGGAGATGGTTTCTGTGTGGCTACTAGCACTATTCATCCTAACATGTGTGTATGTATTTATACTTACAATGGCTCTACTATTTTTTCACTTTATGATGATGTGAAAGTGATATGCATTCAGTAGTAATCATATTCCAAATTTTGAATATTGACCTTTCCCCAAAGTTAGTGACATACACTACTAATTCCTTCTGGGTATTGGCCAGGTATGAGCAGCAAGTTACAGCAGCCCATGGTCAGGAGGGCAAACAACCATCATAGTAAACTGTGTGGACAGCATTTCCTCGGTATGGACATTACTCTTCCTATGTGATGTTTTCAGCTTACAATGGATTTATCAGAACTCAATTCCATCATAAGCCAAAGAAAATCTATATATACATCCTATGGGTTCTGTTTCCCTAAAGAACCCTGACAAATACACTGAGATTAAAATCGGGATGACCTTTGCTTAGTGTTCTATCCTGGCAAATGAGCAAAACTTGCTTTAGATTTGTTTTGGGAGAGAATAGTATTCAGGCATATTATCAAACTAGTCAGATCTAGAATAACCATGAGAAAATAACCATGAGAAAATAACCATGAGAAACTTTTTTTTTAAAGTCCTGTGTTTAAGACTAGAAAGATACATTCTATCACTTATAAGGAAATAAGATGCAGGTATTTAAATAACACTTACAAAATAAACTTTCAAATATTTGTAAAACTGAAGATCTATGAGCTTTTGTGTCTGAAACCAAGTTTTCTTAATTGAGTAATCAGTGAGCACAATTAGATTCTATTTATCTTTTAATTGCATTTTTATTGAACATATTTCAGGTCATTCTAGGTGAAAGCTGGAAAAATTTACTACCTCATTTGGAAAGAAACAAGTCATCTAAAAGGAAGCTGGCAGAATCCTTTTATATGCAACATGAAGCTATGTAGAGGTTATAAATATTAATTTCAAGTCCAAATCACTCAAATGTAAGTGCTCTCAAAGTGGTATTGCAAATAATTTCAAGTTATGTAAGAACACAAATGGTTCAATAACAAAGACTAATTCACCATCCACAAAGGACAGACCTAGAGAAACAGGATTCGATAGACAAACATGAAGCCAAGTCAGTCTTAATTACCCCAAAGTATTCGAATGATGTTCTCTATTCATTAATGACCATAAGAGTATAAAGCATTCTTTTTAAAAAATAAACTTTAAGTTTTAGAATAGTTTCATATTTACAGAAAAGTTGCAAAGACAGTAACTTCACCCAGTTTCTCCATTTTTATCTTACCTAAACATGCTATATTTATTACAGTTAGGAACCAATATTGATACATTACAGTTTTTAAGTTAGAAATCAATAAAGGGATGTTTTTGAGTAACTCTTTTATCTTTTTTTGTGAAGAGACATTAGCTTCACTAGATAGTATAATAGTTGTTAAAATTGAGAACCTGGTCAAACTACACATTTTTTCAACCCTGGATCTTGTAATGACATAATCCTAGTCAAACTATCCCAGTTTATCTGTGAGTAAGTTTGCTATTCTGCTACCAGACTGAAGGAGAGATGTCCACCTGGACAGCCTACCACAGAGAAAAATATACTTTTGGTCTTGGGTCTTGATTGAAATCATTTGATATACTAAAACAGAACATTTAGACTAAATGTCTTAAAGAAATGGAAAATTCAATAAATGTTTGTAAAATGTGGGAGGTATGAGATATATACATATCTATTATCTTTCTGTGTGTATGTGTCTGTGTGTGTGGATGTGACTGAAACAACAACTATTTATTGGCTCATAAGTTTGTCAGCAATTTGATCTGGGTTCATTTGGGAGGTTTCTTCTGCTGGTTTTCCCTGGATTCAAGACAGTGGCAGTGGTCACTTGGCATCTTGGTGGAGTTCAGTGACCCAATATCAACTTATTTGCATGGCTGGTGGTTTGTTCTGGTTGTCAGTTAGGTCCTCTCCAAATGGTCTCTCATCTTCAAGGAGGAGGCTAACCTGGGCTTCTTGCTCCATATATATATGTATATATATATTTATCAAGGTCACTACCACTGAATGGTACCACAGTATATCTATACCTAGGTACCTTGGTACTGTTCATTAGTGGTGACCTTGGTTTCTAGATTCAGACCAACCATCACATAGAAGGTTATACTTTGGGGCAGGCAGCTTAATTAATCTGAATCTTTGTTATGAACATAAAAGTAAAATAAATAAAAACTACTTAACCTGGCAAATGGAAAGTCTCAAAAAAAAAAAGAACAACAACAAAAAAGACTTGTTACTAGAATGATTATTGTTGGTGGTGTTGTTTTTAAAATTATTATTAACATGATATTTGAAATATTCCTGTTTCTTCTTCCCATGTTATTAACTATGTGGCCATATAACTGATTTTTGGTTTCCGAGCAAAAGTGATACCAGCTACTTTTGAACCTGACTCATAAAAATTTCTCCATGATCTTGGTCTACCAGTTTGACTTAAACATTTCAAAGAAGACCAGGAACACCTAAAGAATGGATGATGATCCACAAGATGGAAGGAGCCTCTGTCCTCTGTGTCCATGTGGAAACACATTCAATGAACATTCACATGAAATTACCAAGATGTTGAGAATTATTTATTGTCACAAGCTACAGTTGTCCTAACAAGTACAGCCATTAAAGGAGAACCTTAAAGTTACCTTCCAATCATTTTTTCTGAAGGAACAGAAACTTACTTGAATTACCAAAGATGCAGGCAATAAAATTGGAAGTATATGGAAGTATCTCAAGAATGCCCAGAATGAAGTATAGACAGATTTTGTAAGAGACATAAACCATTAATTATAAAACTATCAACACAGGTTACTCCTTCTCTTTCTCTGGTTGCATGAAATCTTATTTCTGCCTCTTTCTGCATGCTTTTCAGTCATTTCTCTGTCTACAGACTGACTTTTTTGTTTCTCCCAGTAACTTTTCAGGGCCAGCTGCCTCAGTGAATCTTAGAATCCCTCTGAGAGAAGATGATGGACTCAGGCTGAGCCAAATGTACTCACTGGTCCAATCATCTGTCCCTTAATAGGCCATTTACACAACACAAATTTACTCACTGGTCAGTTGTTACAAAAGGAAAAGGACACCCTAGGAACAGAGATCCCTAGAAACATCAATGGGATAAGAAAGAACTTACAAAACAGAAGAATACTAACAGCCAGCTCTACAGGTGGGTCTGGGCATGGTGATATAATGGAGAATACAGCAGCAAAGGGGAGCCCCCAGAAAGGAGAGTTTCGCAGTGTGGATATGATCTTCCTTCCCCTAGCAGAGCCTAGCTGTAGTAATGTGGACCATGCATACATTCTAAAGAATGCAAAACAGTTAAGGTGACCTCCAGCACCCACCCAGTGTTTGAGATAGTAGGATCCTGCTGCTGAGTCCCTCTTCTCTGGGCAGATACTGCAAGGGCAGCCCTGATAATCTCCAGTGGTGCAAATTCAGACAGAGCAGAGAGCCGCAAACCTGAGTCAAACTCTTAGGGAGAGGGGAGGTGAATGCTTCAGGCAAATCTTGGCTAGAAAAAGCCCAGAAAGAGAAAATTGGAGACAGAAAGAACAAGCGCATACAGGTGCTAGGCACCCTTCACTACACACCTGGGGTATTGGGATTGGGGCCCCTAGGAATTGGGATTCAGTGTCTAAGACCCCGGAAGAACAGTCTGTGGAAAGGACTTGACCTTGATGGTTTGCTGAATACAAGGGGCATAAGTGCAGACAGCAGCCCCAAGTTGCATAGCCCAGCCAGCAGAGTTCTACCAAGAAAACAAGCCTACCTCCCTCCTACCATCAAGCGGCAAAAATAAATGCTCACAGACAACTACTACACCCCCAACCCCATGCCCAAGCCCACCCAGCAGCCATCATCATCCCTGACACAGCAAGACACACAACAGAAGCCTGTAAGGGTCAAAAATACAAAATAAAACAAAAACAGAGCCTCCCCCCCCAGGTAGAAATTAAAACAAACAAACTAGTAGATCAACAAGATCCCAAATCATGGTGTGGGGGGTGGGGCACAACACACCCTAAAATCTCAGGAAATGGAATCACAACAAAACCACGGCTCATCAGAAATTAACTTAGAAGATGTAGAAGAATGTTTTTTTTTTCCTGACAGATAAAGAATTCAAGCCTGCAATCATAAAAAAATTCAGAAAATTAGAAGAAAATTCAGATAAACAAAACAGAGAGCTTAAACAAATAATTAAGGGCAAACAGGTGGAGATTGAAGCTCTGTAGAAAAAACTAACAAGAACACAGATTGAAAGGAGATAATCCATGAAACTGAGAATAATATAGAAAGCTATGGAGCCAGAATAACCCAAATGGAGGAAAGGATTAGTGATATAGAGGATAATGCAGAAATGAGCCAAGAAAAAGAAGAAAGGGAAATTAAATGCTAAAAAAGGAGGAAACACTCAGAGAACTATCTGAAACCATCAGGAAAGGCAACATTAGAATACTGGGTATCCCAGAAGGTGAAGAGAAAAAAAGGAACAGAGAACATCTTCAAGGCAATAATGGCTGAAAACTTCCCAAATCTAGAACAAGAAACAAAAACAGAGGTAGGTCAATGAAGCAAACAGAGCACCCAATTACATAAATCTTAAAGAAAGTACACCAAGACATTTAATTGTGAAACTATCAAAAATCCAAAACAAAGAAAGAATTCTGAAGGTATCCAGGGGGAAAAACAAAACAGATAATATATAAAGGCACTCTTTATCAAACTAACCTCAGACTTGTCAGTAGAAACTCTATAGGCTAGAAGAGAATGGAATGATGTCTTCAAAATACTTCAGGACAACAAATGCCAGCCAAGAATACAATATTCTGCAAAACTCTCTTTCAAATTTAAGGGAGAAATTAAGGTTTTTCCCAACAAACAAAAGCTAAGAGAGTTTGCAACCATGAGACCTCCTCTACAAGAAATGTTAAAAGAGGCCCTATTAGCTAAACCAAAGAGGAAAAACTTCACAGAACTATAACAAAGTAACAGAAAAATCAACATAACCAGAAAACAAAAATCGAAATGGCTATAGCAAGTTCTCAAATGTCAATAATTACTGTAAATGTAAATAGATTGAATTCACCAATCAAAAAGCACAGAGTTGCTAAATGGATTAAAAAACATAACCCAATTCTATGTTGTCTACAAGAAACTCATGTATAGAGACAAGCAATGGCTTAAAATGGATGTCTGGAAAATGGTACTCCAAGCTAATGCTGAATTCAAAAGAGCAGGAGCAGCTATACTCAGATAAGGTAGTCTTTCAACCAAAGAAAATGAAAAAAGATAAAGATGGATATTATGTAATGATAAAAGGATCAATATAAAAACAACAACAACAAAACACTTATTAACATTTATGCACTCAATAAAGGAGGATGCAAATATATCAAACAAATATTAACAGATATAAATAAAGATATTGACAGCAATACAATAACTTAAATACAAGGACTTCAATACTCCTCTTTCAGTAAAAGACAGATCATCCAGACAGAGAATCAACAAAGAAACAAGATCTTTAAATGAAAAAATAGAAGAGCTGGACCTAATAGACATATATAGATTACTTCACCCAAACGCTATAGACTACAGATTCTTCTCAAGTGCTCATGGGACATTCTCAAGGATAGACCATATGTTAGGACACAAAACAAGGCTTAGTAAATTTTCAAAGATTAAAATCGTATCCAGCATCTTTGCAGATCACAATGGCATCAAACTAGAGATCAGCCAAAAAGAGAAAGAGGGGAAAATTACAAAAGTGTAGAGATTAAACAACATTCTGTTGAGCAACCAATGAGTAAAAGAGGAAGTTAAGGAAGAAATTTAAAAATATCTGAAATCAAATGAAAATGAAGAAACGACATATCAGAATCTATGGGATGCAGCAAAAGTAGTAATAAGAGGGGAATTTATAATGATACAATCCTACCTCAGAAAATAGGAAGAATCACAAATAAAAAAACTTAAGCCATAACCTAAAGGAACTAAAAAAAGCATAAAAACAGAAGCCTAAATCCAACAGAAGGAAAGAAATAATAAAGACAAGGTCAGAAATCAATGAAATACAGATCAGACAGACAAGTCAAAAAAAATCAATGAATCCAAAAGTTGTTTTTTTGAAAGAATAAAAAAATAGACAGGCCACTAGCCAGACTCACAAAAAAAGAGGAGAGACAAAATAAAAATAAATAGAATAAAAAATGAAAAAGGAATAATCACAACAGATACAACAGAAATACAGAGGACTATAAGAGAATACTACATACAACTATATGGCAGCAAACAGAATAACCTAGAAGAAATGGACACAATTCTAGAAAGGTACAATGTCCCCAAACTAAACAGATAAGAAATAGAAACCATGAGCAGATCAATCACAAGCAAGGAAATTAAAACGGTTATCAAAAATCTTCTCCAAAACAAAAGCCCTGGACCAGATGGTTTCACCAGCAAATTCTACAAAGAATAATCAATTCCAATCCTCCTTAAACTGTTCCAAAAAATAGAGAAGGAAAACTTCCAAACACTTTTTTATGACACCAATCATGCTGATTCCAAAACCAGATAAAGAGTGCACCAAAAAAGAAAACTATAGACTGATATCCTTAGAGAATACTGACACAAAAATTCTCAACAAAATACTAGCAAATCGAATTCAACAACATATAAAAAGAATCATCCACCATGATCAAGTGGGGTTTATTCCAGGGATGGTTCAACATATGCAAATCAATAAATGTGATACACTATATCAATAAAAAAGGACAAATACCACATGTCAATAGATTCAGAAAAAGCATTTGACAAGATTCAGCACCCTTTTATGTTAAAAACCCTCCCCAAAATAGGTATAGAATGAATATACTTTAACACAGTTAAGGTTATATATGATAGACCTACAGCCAGCATTGTATTCAATGGAGAAAAAATGAAAACTTTTCCCCGAAGATCAGGGAAAAGACAAGGACATGGACTCTCATCATTACTATTCAATATAGTGCTGGAGATCCTAGCCAATGGAATTAGACAAGAAAAGATACAAAAGGTATCCAAATAGGAAAAGAAGAAGTGAAAATATCACTTCACAGATGACGTGATAATATACATAGAGAACCCCAAAGAATCAAGTAAAAAGCTACTAGAAATAATAAATATAGTAAAGTGGATCTACAAAATTAATGTTAAAAAATCTGTTGCATTTCTGTATTCCAACAATGAAAATACAGAAAGAGAACTGAAGAAAACAATACATTTACATTTGTACCAAAAAAAATGTAATACCTTGGAATAAACCTAACCAAAGAGATGAAGGACCTATACTGTGAGAATTATAGAACATTGCTAAAAGAAATAGAAGATGACACAAAGAAATGGAAAAATATTTCATGCTCATGGATTGGAAGAGTCAATATAATCAAAATGGTCATACTGTCCAAAGCAATATATAGATTCAATGCTATCCCCATTGAAACTCCAAAGACATTCTTCACAGACATAGAACACAAAATAATGAAATTTATCTGGAACAATAAACAACCCAGGATAGCAAAAATAATCCTCAAGGAAAAAAAACAAAACGGAGGAGTCATGCTCCCTGAATTCAAACTCTACTACAAATCAGTAATAATTAAAACAGCATGGTACTTGTATGAAAACAGAAAGACAGATAAACGGAACAGAATTGAAAGTTCAGAAATAAATCCACATATATATGGACAACTAATTTTTGAAAAAGGAGTAAAAAACTTACAATGGGGCAAGGACAGCCTCTTTAATAAATAATGCCGAGAGAACTGGTCAGTCACGTGCAAAAGGTTGAAACTAGACCATTACCTAATATCATACACAAAAATTAACTCAAAATGGATAAGACATAGACATATCCCATTGCAAAGCAAATAAAATCCAAAATAAATAAGTGGGATTACATAAAACTAAAAAGTTCCTATACAACAAAAGAAACTTGCATAAAAACAAAAGGCATCCAACTGAATGGGAAAAGATATTTGCTGCTCATACCTCAGAGAAAGGGTTAATATCTAAGGTAAACAAAGAACTCAGTAAACTGGACGACAGTAATACAAGCAATCCAATAAAAAATAGGCTGATGACCTTAATAGACACCTCTCCAAAGAAGACATACAAATGGACAACGGGTTCATGAAAAGATGCTCGATGTCTCTTGTCATTAAGGGAAATGCAAATCAAAGCAACGGTGAGCTATCACCTCATGCAAGTAAAAATGGCTATTATCCAAAAAAAAAAAAAAAAAAAAAAAAAAAAAAAAAAAAAAGGAAATAACAAGTGCTGGAGAGGATGTGGAGAAAAGGAAACTCTAATATAAAGTGATACAACCATTCTGGAAAACAGTATGGGGAGTCCTCGAAGAACTGAAAATGGATATTCCACATGATTCAGTTATACCTCTACTGGGCATTTACCCCAATGACACAAAGACACTTATCCGAAGAGATATATGCACCCCCATGTTCAGTGTAGCACACTTTACAATAACTAAGAGCTGGAAACTACCTAAATGCCTGTCAACAGAGGACTGGATAAAGAAGATGTGGTACATATACACCATGGAATACTATGCAGCCATCAAAAAGGGAGATATCCTGCCATTTGCAACAAGAATGGATGGACTTGGAGAGACTTTTGCTTAGTGAGATAAGACAGACGGAGAAGGACAAACATCATCTGATAACACTCAGATGATGGGTAAAGAGAAAACAAATAAATGTCATATATTAAACAACACCAAAAATGGGAGGGGATGTGGGGAGAGAGCACTACTCCAACTATGGCCTTTTATAGATTAGAGATAAAAAGGTAAATCAGGGAGTACCAAAGTAATGGGGGAGGGAAGGGGGAAATGGGATGAAGTGAATTAAATGTAAATGATGGGAGAAAAAAAAAGGGAGGGGAATATTAGTAAATCTATTATTCTATTTGTAAATGTAAAAATACCACTATGTATACCTCAAAACAAGTCACTGTCAAAATTCAGTAGCCCTTCAATAATAATACAAAAATAAAATAAAAAATAAAAGTATTTGAAAAAAAAAAGAAAGAACTTACTTGACTCACCGGGATAAGTGTTGGTGGGACCAGTGCTTCAACTATTACTTTGCGAATAGTCTATTGTTTTTGCAACTTGAGCCTCCATTTTTAAAAAAAGTATAATTAACGGAAGAAGATACTTATTAGTTATTTATTATAATTAATTACGTACTTGAAAGTTTTGTCTCTTGGAGTTTTATCTTAATTATTAACATATAATAATCTAAGCTAGTGAGGTAACATTTATCTCTACATCATCTCTTGTCAGATTTTTAGTGTTTGATGAGGATAGGCACAAGGCGCACTATTGTTGGCAACACTCTTCTAGGTAATATGAATCATGCAGAGTGTTTACAACACACTGATGCTGTCTTAATGCAGAACCTTGCTGTGTTTTAAAATTTGGCACGCAGATATCCCCTGAGTTTACGCTCAGGCTCCTCATTCAAATTATTTTATACTTCAGCTCTCAGTCGAAATTTCCTCCAATTCCCTGACTGACTTGCTTTGACACATTCACGGTCAATCAGCGGAAGCTGTTTATCTCTCAAAAGAGTATGATTCCCAACGCATTGAGCATTCCCTTTTCAGCAACATAAACTCATGGTCATTTATGTTAAATACTTTCCACTGAACTTCTGGGGCCAGATAACAAGATGGAGGAAAAGGTAAGATGACTTCAATGAAGCTATTCATATAAAATCTGAGACTCCTCTCTTGACTTGTCACAAGCAGGGTTGTTGGTGGCAAATCAGAGAAAGGGAAAAACCAACAAACTGAAACAAACTGAATAGAGAAAGGGGTCCTAAAAGTATATGTATTAGAGTGGTAATTTATATTTACAAAATAATATAGGTCCATATGTTCAGGTTCACCACTCTTAAAATACATGACAACACACCATGCCCAGAACCAAATTAACAAAAGTCCCTGAAAGTATTTCTTTACAAATACCTCTCTGGTACATAGAAAGTGATTGTGGGGTAGGGGTGGGGTTTGACATTGAGTGAAAAAAATACAAAAATGATACATCCTAAAAGTGACTGAGTGCATCTTTCCTCCCTTAGATTGAAACTTTGAGTAGAAGAGACAGATGTGAAATGAAATCAGGAAGTTGAGCACAGCCAAAGAGGGTAGGACTTTCAGAAGGTGTAGAGGTATTGGCCATGACTGAGGGAGGCCAAAGGAAGGTCAGAGTCACAGACCTAGTCATGTGCCATTGACACTAATGCACGCTGTGCCCAAAGACTCCCCACTCCAGCACCCGAAACAGTAGTCTAGCACTTTGGAAGTCTCAACTCCCATATTCATACTATGCATTATGCATTGCATGCTATGTTCTGCTTCCAGTTTTTCTTCCCGACAACCTTGTGATAAAGTATGCTGAAGAGAGGGAGACTGGGACCATGCCTCCTACATCCTTCAGAGAGCACCAGGGGTGCCAAAATGGCAAGCTTGCCAGCCCTCTAGTCTCAGTGACTATTCTCTAGCATTTGCTGTGGGCAGACACTTTATCAATGACTGAATATCCTCACTAGATCCTGAGATGGAGATATTAAAATGCATTCTTTACAGGTGAGAAAACTGAGGCTTATGGAGACCACCGATTTGGAGTGTCTGGAATGAACACCTTGGGCTCTACCCTGCGGAACTCACTGTGACCACAGAAGTCCACTCCTTCTCCTCCAACATGGTTGGGGGGCAGGGATGGATGAAGAAAGGCATTGTCAACTCTTCTGTCATAGGTGCTGGCATGATGTAAGAATAAATAGCCTGACATGCCCTGGTGGAGCAGCTGTTAGATCAATTGCCTCCAAGGCACACAGGCCTCATACCCCTGGGTTCGAGTTCCGGATCTGTGGGGAAAGCAGCCACTGTGAAAAGCTGAAATGGAAATAAAATAAAATTGCTTCTTCCTCTTCCCTCTTCCTGCCTGTCTGCCTGCTTGCCTTCATGTCTACCTGTACCTTTCCTTAAAAAGAAAAGCATAAATAGCCTGGTACAGTTTACTTCCTTTGCTTCAGCTTCTGCTTCTTTGTGGAGTGCATGCTTTTAGAAGGGATGCTGGGTCAGAGAGCTTTTTCTACACAGAGCTCCATGCAGCTGCTTCCAGACTCTCTCAGGGCAGCAGGACTAGGTATCGTGTATAGCAGCCATACAGGTGCAGGTAGAGTATAAGAAAACCATCTAGTCTAGCTTGTTGACACACTCCCTTGGGAAGTCTGGAGGTCTGCATGCATCCCAGGGTGAGAGCAGTCCAAGGAAAGGTGCAGGTGTGGCAGGTGGGGCAGGAGTCGGGCTGCTGCATTTCAGACTAAGAACTCTAAAGCCCTGTGCTGGGAGTACCATTAGGGGAAACGCTAGAAGAAACAAAAACTCTAGGAAGGGAAATACATTGTGATGTGTGTGAGCATACCAGTTTTCAAAACATACTGACTTTCGCTGCCCGCCTGGCATTCTGAGATTCAGCAGAACCAACGATATTGGCAACTGTCTACTGCTGATTCCTGAGGAGAATGTGCTGTTATCCTATCCCTCCAGACTCAGAGAAGCACAGCTCAAAGAGGGGTGAACATGTAGACTGGAAGGAATCTGAGGAGCTTCCCAGTCTAAGATTATAATTTCATTACATGTAATGGTGACAGGACACAGGCTATGAGCCTTAAACCTCACCACACAACTTGCTGCTATGGCTCAGGGATGGGGCCAGATCGAGTTGCTACACCCTGGCTGGTCTCAACTTCCTCCACCTCGGTGCAGTGCTCTTGGTGTCTGGTCACTTAATGACCAGGACTCTAGATAAGTCACCCTTAGGCGCTTTGCCCACCTGGACCATTCCTGTTTCATCCTTCCTTCAGCTGCTATAGTTTTGTGGAAGATAGGTTGTTAAGACCTGTTCTTACTTTCTTCAGAATTTATGAGCTTTAGGAAGAAAAAAATTATCAGGACTAAGAGTCAGAAAAGATAAATAATAGACTACAAAAAAGCCAGCTAACATGTTTTATTAGAAAATTGTCTTTTTAGGACATCATTCCCCCATACAGACAAAACCCATGTGGAAGTCTGGCCAGAAGAGGCAGACCTCTCACACAGGGGCCCATGTTGACACCAGTACGCCAGGGTGGCCTGTCCTTGGGAAAGAACTGCCTGGCCTCTATGTACCCCCTAGCAGATCGCCCACGCTTCCAAAGTTGCAGCACCAATGTGGATTGCTCATACAGACACGCTACTCTGAGCCAGCAATTCAGAACACTCACAAACCTGAATTAGAGGAGAGTGCTGCCCTGAAGCGAAAGCACGGGGTAAATGAGCAACTTCAGGAATATCCAACAGTTCAAGTTCCTCATGTTTTGTGTGAGAATTTGCTCAGGGTATACGCTAATCTGCACCAGCTAGAGACTTGCATCATCAGTGTGTTGGGTGAGATGCAGACGATAAACAGAAGAGGAAGAAACGTTTTCAGGCCCAGAGGTGACAGGGCTCCCAAGAGACCCTTGGTTCTTCATTGTGTACCTATGCTTCTAGTGGGGGAGTGGAAAGAGGCCACCATAGCATCCTGTGGGAAAGACTTGAAGGTGGACAATCCAGGGTAGGCAGGTGGCGTTGGGGCTGAGGGGTAGGAAGACTGCAGCACCAGTGAGATCCAGGGGAGTCCAGGAAAGATCACTGTGTCTTACTTACGATGGGGAGCCCGGTTATGGGATTTGTTTGCTGTGGACATCATTAATTAGTATCAATGGGGCATCTGGTGACCAAGTAGGATAAAGACATCCTTCAGGAGTCTAGAGGACCAAACGGAGGAGTGAAGCCCTTGCCCACTGCTGCCACAGGATACATTACTATCTGCCATGTCCAGACACCACATATAGAGGGAAACCAGGCTAGTTTTAGGGAATCAGTTCTAGAAGAAAGGTATTGAAAGAATTAACATTTGCTGAAAAAGGTGGTATTATCCAAGTAAGATGATTACTTATACTAAACTGTTACTTACAGTAGTAATAAGGCAAATACAATAAAGTAATCAGACCAAGTAGGATTAAGTAAAACTCAGTTATACTGCTTTTAAAGATGCAAGGCAATTTAGTCATACTATCCAATATAGCTGCCACTCTCTATATGTGGTAATTTAGATTTAAATTAACAACAACTAAATGAAATGAAAGTTACACTTCTAAGGTTCCAGAAATTACATTTCAAGTGCTCAAAAATTACATTTAGTCAACTGGATACCAGGCTGGACAGAGCAGGCATACACCACCTCTGTAACCTCAGAGAGCTCTATAGGACAATGCCAGCTCAAAATGCAAATCTCAGGATACCATGCCTCTTCTCTTATACCAACTGTATTCATAAGCATCCAGAGAGAGCCCAGCTTATAAAAGAATATGGTGAAGATTTCCCTGAAATAGAACTCTCAAAATACGGTCCTAATAAATCTCTCTAGGCTTTATTTTCACCACTCGTCTGTTCATGGCATTTATGCTTATTGGGGATTTTACTATGGCATGTGTTCTACTAGGTGGGAGGACAAAAAAAAACAAAACAAAACACAATCCCCCTCCCTCACAGAGACTCACTTTCTATCAGGGAAAACAGCAAAGAGATTCACCTCATAATTACAGCAATAAAAATACTCTAAACATGTCAGAAAGAGCTGGTAGCAGCTGTTTTATGGAGAGTAACTGGAAAAGGTCTGAGGAAGTGGCATTTTAGATACAATCTGAAGCTTCCAAATTGGTGTCCCCAGATTCTGCCACTGTGGGCAGTATTGAAGAGCAGGCAGTAAGTAGAAGATGGAAAACGGAATGGAAAAATGAAGAGAAACCAGGTATCCAAAGGGGGAACGGCCGGGTACTGTGGGCAAATTGAGTCAGATTCTTAATGGGGATAAGATTGGTCTGTGCAAAGAGCAGAAAGATGAGCATTAAGACTGGAGTAGAATCAGCAGGTGGGAGAGATGTGTGAGTTGGGATTTAAAATCTTTGTCCCTTCTTTTTAGGGATGCATGACTTAATCTAAGAGATATTTAAGCATGATCACTTTGATTATAGCATGGAGACCAGATTGAGGTGGGGAGCAGGCAGCAAGACTGCAAGGGATTCAGCAAATAGCCCCCAGCATCACCCAGCAGGAAGACCATTTGTCATGTGGCTAGTTGGACCACCCTTGGAAACTAGGGCATTAAAGATGTATACACACCCTGCTGAGTCAGTTAGATGGGATTTAATTTTCCCAAGGGTTTTTCTGCCTACTCTGCTTCCCATCCCACCCCTGCCTCCTTCCTCACTTTGGGATGCTCTTCTCTAATTTTTCCTTAAGAATTTCCACCTATACTTCAAGATCTCAGATGCATCTTTCCGCTGGTGAATTAATTTTTTATTGCTTGGAAAGCTTATAGCACTGATTACCTGTGTCTTTTGTACATATATGCTGTATGCAAGGTGCTGTATGCTGATAGCTGTGAGTTAGCTGATTTCTGAATTGTATGCTGATTATTTGAGTTGATCTTCTGGGAAGAGCAAAGGTCAAAACTTGTGAATGATGTAGTTTCTCCTTAAATATTTTTCTGTACCTTTTTTTTGGAGTTATTAGTAGTCTAGTAGCTTATATACAAATATTCAGTAACATATAAATGGTAGACTGAATCTGTCTTTGCTGATGTATATCTTTCTCTTCGTTTAATACCTTATTTTTATATTTGCATAGCCCTGCTTCTTTGAATATCACTTCCTAACCAACTCTATGGAGAGAATATAAAACTATTCTTTTAAACATAATATCTGTCCCTGGTGGGCTGCATTTGGCAGCAACAATGGTCTGAAAACACCAAAGGCTTAGTAAGAGCTGTAGGAAAGCATGAAATGTGTTCAATTAACTCCCTTTACTAAAAGTAAATGGAGGTGCTTAAGCCAACAGCCATATTTCTCAATTGCTCCTATGATTAGACTGTAAACTTCTTAAAGACAGTTTATTCATCTCAGCACAAGCAGTATGGCCCATGCCTTGTGCACAGTGGGTTTTCTGGACATCTTGGTCAAAGCACAAATAATCATAAAACCACTGAGTGGCTCCTTTGGAAGGGATGAATTCCATGGTGGTCACTCACTCTGTAATGATGGATCCCACTGAGAGGCAGACCTCACCTTCCTCAAGGAGATGGCACTACATTTTTACCTACCCTAGTCCAATTTTAAATTTAAAAATATGTAGCAAGTGGGTAAAAATGAAATCTAATATGATCAGTCATTTCCCATCTTACCTGTCACCTGGCATGGCTTGGAGTCAGAGTTTTCTTTCTACTTCCTACCTCAATCCTTTCCATGCTCTATATCCTTTGTTCTTCTCCTCAGAGATCATGACTAAGGGCTTCTTCCTTCTCTCATTCAACCATGCAAAATAAGAAATCCCTGGGTGCTCCCTTACTTCTTTCTTCTTTCTTTTCTCTGTTGAAGGTTTTTTTAAAAAATACATTACATTTAAAAATATTAATGGCATGTCTATTTTTACATTAGCCCAGAATAGCTCTGAATATGTGGTTCTTCTAGCACCTTCCTCACAGACCTCACAGATGTGAGGGACTTCTACATGGGGCACTAAGAAGAAGGTTTCTATGGATGTACTTGGCCCGGGTCCCCATGAGCATTCTGCTGATATTTGCTACCACCCCTAAAGAAGTGCTTGCTGCCTCCTCTCTTGCTCATGGTGATAGAGGGAGGGGGTTCCTCCTATTTTCTATAACCATTTACTTAGGTAGGCATCAATAATTCAGAATACCAGCTCCCTTTCTGAAAGCTCAGGTGAGGGCAAAAGGCCTAACCCAGGACAGAGGCTTATTTGCTCTTTCCTGCAGGAGCTCACACAAAGCTCCTGACTGGCCAGACCACAGCTACACTTGGAGAGTAGAGCACAATAAGCATTGATTTGGAGTTGAGATCTGCTTTTGTTTTGTTTCTTGAGCTATGTACCAGCTTTCCTAAATCTATGAGATTGCCGGAGGCTACCTCTGGGATGGAGATTCATCTAACCCTTCTGGACAGCTATGTGCTACCCAGAGAAGGTTTTGATCCCTGCCTCAGACTGGGCTTCTGATACCAAACCAGGTAAGGGGACTTTGAACTCATTCTTAAAATTTAAAAATATTTATGCAAAGCTCAAAGATGAAAATGTGGCTGCAACTTAAGAGAGACAGTAGCCTGAGTTAGAATTTATATATGGGTCTGGAATGTGAAACACTGTTACCTCTAGGACGACACGTTTCACTGATGCAGGGATCAACATAAGCAGGTATTTAAACATTCTACTTTCCAAAATATCAAGATGATTTGTCTCTGGTATTGTTTTTTGTCCTACAGTTGAGTCTGGCTTTACCCAAACCTGCCTTATACAGTCCTCCCTTGCAGAGGTTGTTATGTGTAAGATGTTAGTTGGGGTTTCTAATTCATTGTAAGAAATCATTCCAATTCCCAAAATAAAAACACAAGAAATTTTGTCCCGTTTCTACCAGTCTTCCCATGCCCTCTCCTTGATGGCCTCATTCTCTATCTTCAGGAAAGACATTTAACCACCCATGCTTGAAGAGGACCATCTACAATTTTTTAAAATGTCCGAAGAAGACTCTAGGACATTCTTTGACATCCCACTCTCCTGTGCAAGCATGCAGACACATCACTTCTGAGGCTTTTTCCCCTCTCATCTCCCCCAAATAATCACTGATCAATCTTTTGTCATAATTTACTTAAGAGTAATACTTATTAATAAAAAGTTGTTTTACAGCTGTTACACTTTTGTCCCCAAGACCTCTCTCCTGAAATTGCCTAAGTTATTATCTATCTTTGCCTGTCTCCAGAGCTTGTCTAGTACAGTTTACTCTGAAAACCACTGCCAGTTCCGTCTCTATGGCATAGTTCACTTCAAGCCACCCCAACTCAATGTCCCTGCAGCCACCATCGAAGTGATGTCAGCTTCCCATTGACTGTAAATGAGCGCACAACTGTCATGTGAGGACTCTCTATGAGTCCAGTCTGTAACTCGTGCCTTCAAACCCAGTTTCATACAATTTCTGAACACTCTCTTTACACTATGACATCTCCACCCAGCAGGTTAACCACCACTCTTATTTTGACATAGTAAAAGCCTGCTCATTCACTAAGTGCCATAAGTTACACAAACTAATTATATACAGAGCTTGACATACTTGCTCACAATCTAGTGAGGAAGATGGACAACACAAACATTTCACGCCCAAATACGATAAGCCCCACGCTTTGGGGATCATTACAGGGGTATGGCATGGGGGCCCAGAATGGCTTTGTGGAGATAAAACTTAAACTTGGTCCCATTGGGAAGCAAGGAGTTAGTCATATGAAGAAATGTGTGGAAAGGCAATTTATTAAACTATGCAGTAGGTATTAGAAAAGGGCTCCAGTTAGAGTTATTGACAATTCGTGATGGGCAAGCATACTCTTCCCTTGTATTGACTCATCCAATACCCTTTATGGTGAATATTATTATCATCAAACTGTTTGAAGGATGGAGACATGAAGAAATAGCACATGTGGTAATGCTGCACACTCAGCATGAGAGAGTAAGTCAAATGTGGAGCCCAGGTATGAACGCAGGACTGAATTCTACATGACTGAGAGGAAAATCCTGGAAAAAAGTCAAGATGCCGCCAAAGCTCTGGAGTAGCAGTTTTCTGGTCTGAGTTTGCACCGGCAACTTTGGAAACCCTTTACCTAGAGTAGTGACTCTCAGTTAGATATGATGGTGCCCCCCAGAGACATTGAGCAATATATAAAGACATTTTATAGTCTTAACAGGGAGGAAGGTGCTACTGACATTTAGTGTGGAGAGACCAGATGTCCTGCTCAGCATCTTACAATGTGCAGAACAGCCTCCATGACAAAGAAGGAAAACTACAGAATGGGCATCGTGACACACACACATAACTTACTTCACATCCTATTTTGAGTGTTCTTGGGGCTATTGTAGGTGACGCTCCTGTGGGTTGAAATTGCAGGCTCCCAAAGGAGACCCAGTCCTCTAGGATGGCTTTCTCCACATTTGTTTCAAGGATAGGATCCACATCCTCTAAGAGCCCTAGTTTTTCTTCAGGGTGAAATGATTCCTGGCCCAGGCCTGCCTACTGGCAGTGTTCATCAGCGCCTGTTTTGCTGGGTTGTTTTCTCCTGGAGGTCCACCTCCTACCCCTGAGGGCATTGCTTCTCGCCTGTTCCTGGCATTGCCTGTGACAGCTGGACGTCTTGAGGGCCCCAAAGAAAATGCTCAGTTGGCCCCCACCAAGCTTCCGAGCTTGACCCGGACACAGAGCAAAGACAGTCAGACATTTCTTCTCTACATAGCAGCGGCCTTTCTTTCCCTGGTTATCTGTATTTACTTTGAAAATCATTTCCTCTGTTTTACTCAGTTTTCCTTTGAGCCCAATTGCTTGCTCAGTTCTCTGTTCCTTCTGTTTATTTCTACTTCTCATTTTTCCCATTGATCAGATGCCCTGGAAACATAGCAGGAACAGTGTGTTCCCTGTAATATTTAGTTACACTTAATATTTCTCAACAAAACGTTGACTTGGAACACCAGGCAGTAAAAGCCAGGCCTGCTCTGCTTACACTGGACATGGGCTTCACACAGGCTCCAATTCATGTCAGCTCTTTGCTCCTTAAAGCAGAATCATGCCCAGAAAAAAGCAGGAGATGTCCCACAGGCCCACTGCTTTACATGCCTACAGAAGGCAGCTTCCAAAAATGAGTGAGTGGCCATAGCACACTTGATGCTGGACTGGAAAAGGCATTGCATCCAAAAGAACTGCAACACTGTCCTTCAACAGAATGGTTCTCTAAACCAGCCTTTGCTGTTGGTGCTGCTATTACAAGCTTTGTCTGATGCCACTTTCTCACCATGTGTTTCAAATAGAACTAACAGAGCTCATTTGTGCAGAGCTCTTGTAGACCTTGCTAGTGAGTTGAGCGGATGTATGCAACCTTTCTCCAGAATGCCATTGTACGCATCACACACAGATGAAACTCCATACTCACAGCAGAAAACATTTCCTCAGATGGCAAAATTCTCAAGGGAACCCAGCTTCATAAGATTTCCATGTTGGTTTCAATGATAGGATCCACTTCTCCCACAAACCTCACATTTTCTTTAGGATAAAACTCTGTAGAATTTAACCCTAGAAGGGCTTAGACTGTCTTTCTGGTTTAAAAAATATAGTTGACCCTTGAACAATGCTCAGGTTAGGGGTACTGATAACAAACACTGTCAAAATTCTCATAGAACTTTTGATTCCCCCAAAATGTAGCCATTAAGATCCTCTTGGGGACCAGGCCTTACCAATAAAACAACAAGTAGATTAACACAGATTTTGTATGCCATATATATTATATATTACATTCTTACAATTAAGTAAGATGAAAGTGTTATTAAAATTATAAGGAAAAGGTATTCATAATGTGTATTTATTGATATGTGCTTAATTTGTCACAGTGTAAGTGGACCCTCACAGTGTAAACCCATGTAGATCAAGGGCTCATTATTCTATTATGAAAACTACAAATGAAGCATTGTTTACTTATATTAACTGAAAGGAACAACAAACAAAACTCTCAATCAAACTATCAACATTTTGCATCTTGAACTTTCTCTTCGGGTACAAAGATATTTTCTTGTCTGGTATACAGAAACTCAGAAAACAAATAAAATGAAGAAAGAAATGGAAACCAAGAAACAAAGGAGAAACTGAAAATCAAGGATTTCCAGGAAGCCTGTTATCACTTTGCACCTAAGAAATGTGGTTAACAAGTGGCCCATCGAGGCACTGGTAGAGGCACTGTGAAAACCACGGGGGCAGTTCTGAACTGAAGTCTTAGAGTTGTGGGTACATGGCCAAAAAGGCTCTGAAAATTCTGAGCATGCCCAGCGGGTTACCCCCTGTCTGAGTGGGCAGATCTGTGTCTTGGTTTTCTTCCCTCTTTACAGGTACTTGTCTGTATCACCTTCTCTGCCCCAAGTTTCTAAGGAACTAGGACTGTTGGTCTGCTGGCCGAGCTGCCAGATCTTTGTCATAGATAATGGGGAGGTGTCTGATGACCAAGTTGTGTCTAGTGAGAAAGACGGGGAGTGGAATGGGGCTGGGTCCTTGAAGAGAACCTGCAGAGGGAAAAGACAGGAGGAAAGGAACATCACAGGAGTGTGAGTTTGGAAGAAGCACACCTAAAGGAAGTGTCTGTAGTCAATATGGTAACAATTGCCTCTTTCCATGCAAGGAAGAGTAAGCTCCTCTGTGGCTCCACAGTTGGATGTCCCTTGCGTCTTCACTAGAGTTGCCTGCAGAGGTTTGGGAACTGTAACTTGAAGCAAAACATTGTGTAACAGAAGAAAGCTCTACAATAATTGTCCAGGATTGTTATTTTTTTTCTCATTGATGTTAGAACCAAATGACGTTGGGCTAAACAGTGCTATTCAAGAACCTGCTGTATGTTTCTTTCAATGAGAGGGGTTGCATGGTCCATTCTTACTTAGATTCCCTAGCTCGTTCTCTTTTCAAAAATAAAATGTTCCTTGACTTTTTCCTGAAGAAACAGAATTCTCACCAATAATCAGAAATCAGAAAGTAAAAGTGTTCGGAACTTTCAAGGAGAACTTTTGATATATTAAAAAGATTCACTTTTCGAATATGTTATTGGAGAGTATGAGGATTATTAATCAGAAAATAATCACAACTTTTTGTTGATTTGGGTAATGCATGAAAGTTTGCTATTGTCCAAAGGTCTGGCAGTTCAGATGGGATTAAGACTTAGGATCAGGTAATTCTGAAAAGGTTTTTTAAAAAAGTTGGGTAGTTTATATTTAATTAAAATTTCTCAGCAGGATTCTGTGTAATTTATTGTGATTAGGACTAGAAATGAGACAGGTAGGAAGAGGCCAGATAGAAAGTTAAATTTTTTGGAACTATAGTCTATAACAAAAGCATTTTACATTATGGAATTTTGGGGATCTATATATGAAATTTGTTCATTTTTATCCAGTGGTCCCAATCTCTTCCAATGACACCATCTAGTGAAATAGACATTGCTGAAGAACAGTAGCACAATGTACATGTACAGATTTCATTCCCTTTTCCTTTTCTTCAGAGCATGACCAGGATTATGGTTTCAGCAGGAGGGAGAAATGGTGAGTGATGAGGAAACATGGCCAGAGAGACACACATTTATGCCAAGAGGATTTCTACATCGGGTCAAGGAAGGACACACCTTTTCCCAGCTTACCAGTCTCTCCGTGTGCACCAGTGAGAGCGAGTTTTTCCACAAAGATGAGCCAGTAACAGAGGTGATAACCCTCCCAGACTATGAGCCTACATCTCGAAGGTATTGTTTCTAATCATGCCAGAGGAGAGAGGGGAGCCCTTTCCATGTGGTCTCTCCTATCTCTCAGCCCCCAATCCTTGATGCTAATGCTGCTCTGAATCACATGTGAAGTTGCAAGGATAGACTTCAATTATTCCATTTTGTGAAGGTTAAAATGGTTCTTGTAAATGACTGATGCAAATCCTGGAAACCCAGTTAAAACAACTGGATACCAGATGGCAAAGGAAAGTGGTTTACAGTAAAGTGTTGCAGAAGAGAAGCTCATTTACAAGAAGCAATTACACAAACAGCCTTAAGTCCATGATCCCATAAAAGGGTGGCAGGGATAGAGGCAACTATCCTGCATATGTGTGTGGTCTCCACCCCCAGACAAGAACATCAGTGTGCCTGGTCACCTCCCCAGTCTCCCACCACCTTTCACTAAGTCTAGCCTGATGTGCCAATAAGCAAAGAGCTACAACCCCAAATGGAGAAACTGTCACTTTCTCCATCACTCAGCTACCTGGGGGAATTCCCTAATGAGAAAAGTTAACAATATAAGGAAAGCATGCAACGGTCTTCAACGGTTAATGCTGGTAAACCTGATTTTTGCCTTAGGTCAAAGGTAAAGGAAAAAAACATTTCTTTACAATCTAGGATGCCTTTTTGTCCTCAATCTTTCTTTAAATTGAGAGTGAGCATAATGCACATGTTATTTAGGTTCATATATAGTTACTTTCTTGCACACATGTAGACACTGTAAGTGAATGTACACGGACAGAATATAAAGCTGTAGGTGAGAATTTCACATTGTTATGTGGTGTCTTTCTCTGCACTCCTGGCAGGTCTGAGTTGACTGTTCTCTTCCACACAGAGCCTATATGCCCATTTCAGTTGCCTTGAGCTGAATCTTTGCCTCTCCTAAAAATCATCTCATCTCTTACCTTGCTTTAGCCAGACTAAGCAGGCCTCCCCACATGGTAATTAATTAGATGGTCTCTGTACTGGGGAGAGACGACAAGCACACAGTCATTTTGCAACTGAGGGTACATGTTTCCATGGAGACTTTCTGTGAGCTCCTACTAATCTTGGACATTACTCTACATCAGAATCTTCCTTAGGAGTCAGTACAAGTACACAAGGTTGGAGACAGCACCTTGATGAGACGAGGAGAGAAATGCTTTGTTGCAGGGGGCATATCTAGAGCCCTGGAATCAAAGTAGCTATTCTCAAGGCCATCTAAGGCATATGCACATAAATCTTTATTCTGGAGAAACCAAGATTAGAAAGCAGTGTGGCATGCCGATGTGCATACCGTGTAAATGCCACAGACTCTGGCTTGAGGAAGCGGCTTCCACAGCATGCAGGAGACACTGAAGTAGACCTGTCATATCAGGGTCAGAGGAACATGCTTGGAAAAGCATATTATCAATGTCAAGCAATTGGTGGTAAACAAAATGTGGTTGTTAAACGTTTGTTAGAGCTACGAGAACAGAATTCCACAGACTGAGTTACTTAAACAACAGAAATTTCTTTCTCACAGCTCTGGATACCAGAAACCCAAGAGTAAGTAGTTGGAGTTTTGGGTTCTCTAAGGCCTTGCACTTCAGCTTGCAGATGGTGCCTTCTCAATGTGTGCTCACGTGGCCTTGCCTTTCTGTGTGCACATGTCTGTGTCCTAATTTCCTCATTTTTCAAGACCTCTGGAGATTGTGAAAGTCATTCTTTCCTTTTTTCCTTTGCCCTTTGTTTCATGAGACAACAGGTAAGGTCCAATTCATCTATAAATGTAGTCATTCATTCTCTCTCTCTCTCTCACTCACACATATAGCTTCCTATCTGAAATGTGAATAATCACGTTCTTAATTTTTCACACTGTGGTAAAACTTTTATAATTTCTTTTATATCTGGCTCTTCTATCTTTCCAACCACTTGCAAATCTACTTTCACATTTCCAGTTGCTTGAACCCATGTGGTTACTTCTACTCAGTGGGATCCAAACTGAGAGCTCTGTGTCTTTGGAAGTTATGGTCATGGCCTTGTGTCGACATGGTCAAACCCTAGGACTGAAGTCTAGATTAGCAAGTTCTACATAGAGAAAAGTTGCCTTGAGAAGTTTCCCAAAGCAATGGTGGACCTTTTGCCCAAGTGAGAAATATACCTTGGTAGTATTGAATCACTGAGATTCTGAGCTTGTTTGCTATAACCAAGTTTATTCTTGACAAATACTAGTAACTGAGTGGTACATCCACTAAGGAACAGGTTTAAAGTTGCAGCTAAGCTCTCCAGAACATTTTATGGACATTTATATAGAAGAGTAAGCCACAGATTACAGCACTGGTCTGCCCAACTGAGAAGGAAATGAATGCAGACTAATAACAATTCATACCTAACACTGCTTGTATTTGATGAATAATCAATTATATAAATAAATTTGTAATGATAAATTTTTTAAATAATTTGAGTCTGTGTCACTGGACATTCAAACAGTGCCTCTGTTTCTTTAACAAAGGGAAGCCTGGTGAAATCAGTGATGGGGCTGGTGGGAGGGATCTTCAGCTTGCCTCCCTTTCCTGAAGATGTTTTTGTGTCTATACCTTGGGGTTTTGGCTGTTCACATTAGACATAAACCACTCAGAAATAGCTTCCAATACGTATAAAAGACATGAACAGGGGACAATGTATTTAGGTACCAACAAGGCTGGGATATCCCAATTTTTGTGAAGCCACTCTCTGTATGCATTGATTCCAGTCAATAGTCTGTTTTAAGCAAAGCTTAGACCGGATTAAAAAATATAATAAAATAAAATCTGCCTTCCCTTGAGTAAGTATGGCAGCCTGACAGCTCCAGTGAGCAAATAATGTGCTTTTTAAAAGCCTTTCCAAGTAGATCTTTATCCAGCAAGCTGCTTTTATAAGCTAGCACTCTTCCTAATATCCACTTATTCAAAACTCCTTAAAAAATGCCAAGGTTTAAAAATGATAGACATCCTGCTGGATATGAGTTTGCTTGACATTTTTTTTTAAGAAGTATTTTTTTCCCCTTTGGTTTGAAAAAAAGTCTTTCTTGAAATATGATCCTCTCAGATAAATAATGGCAATAAAAGTAAATGGAAAGTGGGAAAGAACATGGTTTCTTAGTGCAGTGTGCAGCAATTTCTAATTGGAAAATGCTAAAAGGGACTTTTCCTTGGAGGCCTCTCATCTGACTTCATACCAAACTAAACAGTGATTTGCTTATGAGCATTCAGGTCTCTAGTTTCCTTGTTAGAGGAAAAGCTAAGGATAGGGGGTACTAAGTTATAAAGTTGTACTATAGTAATGATTTGAGTGCATATTTCCGACATTATAGTGGAATATAGCTGTTGTAGAAATTGCAGGACAGAAGGACATGGGAGGTCATCTGGTCAACCCCAGAAGGCAATAGAGTGCTGATGATGAACCCAGCACATTTTTTATCAATCATGTTTTTGCTCATGTACCATTTTCCACTTTAAAAGAAATACGTCTCTCTTTTTTTTTTTATAGTCAGGACCTCCTGGACCCTGTGTTTCTCTTACCTAGTCAGTTGCCTAGTCTTTTTTAAAGTCTCCAATTTCTTTAATTAAAAATGAAAAATCTGTACCTTTTGCATAATTAGTATTAAATTTGTATCATTGATAAAGCAAAATTGGCAACTTAAGATTTGACAATTAGGTGTTGCTTCTGCCTCCATATTTCTCTCTTCTCACTCTAACATTTGCTTATGACTTACACAGTTTTAATTCACATATGCACACAGATATGTGTATACATCATATATATAACTTGAGGAATTTTCCAACAAAACCCACTCCTTGTATCCAGCACTCAGCTCAAGAAAAGAACATAACTGCCCCCATAGCCACTGGGAAGCCGCCATACTGATCTCCAATACTTGTGACCTCGAACACATAGTTAAACTCTTCCTGCTTTTTCTGATAGAAATGGAAACTTTTGGAATATAGTTTTTGTTTCTGGCTTCTCACTCAAGCTTAAGTCCCTGAGATTCATTTGCTATAGCACATTTCTTTTTCTTCCCATTCAAAAATATATCTCTCTTAACTTGACATCAGTCTGGAGTACATTCATCTCCATTTTTTTAGCTGATATTCCCCCTCTTTTCTAATTTTTGGGTTAGATTTCATTGGAAGTTCTGATTACTTCCCTTTGTCAAATAAGAAAAAATGTTGTTCTGACTGGAGCAACAAAGGTTCAGACTTTAATGCCCTTCCTCTAGGACCCACCCTGTGGATACAGCTGTTGATGACCACACATTTAGGTTAAGAGCTATACGCTCAAGGTTCAGTCTAAAGTGCTTTTCTTAGAGAGGTTGTAGGCCCTCGTGTCAGTAAATTTTATATACCAATGTAACCTATACCATTGTATCCAGATAGTTAATCAAATATTCTAGATGTTTTGGTGAGGCTCTTTTTAGTTGATTAACAGTGAAATTAGGTGACTTTGAATAAGCAGATTGGTCTACATAATGTGGGTATGCATCATCCAATTAGTTGAATGTTTTAATAGAACAAAGACTGTCTTGTCCTAGGCAAGAAAGAATTATGTCAACAGACAGCCTTTGGATTTGAGACGTTTCCCTGGTTCCTAAGCTTTTGGTCTACTCTGCAGACATCGAACTTGTTAGGCCCCACAATCCTGGGAACTGATTCCTATTCCTTAAAATTAATACCTCTCTCTCTCTCTCTCTCTCTCTCTCTCTCTCTCTCTCTCTCTCTCTCTCCCCTAACAACTAAGGTAGAAAGGAATGATTTATTCTTTTTATAATGAACAAAGTTCATAAGAAAACTATGTGACCATTCTCTGGAGACCTAAAGAAAGAGAGAGAATTCAAACACAAATATATCAGCTTGGAAATCCATTAATGTTTCTGCAGAAAACAGGAAAACCAGCACTTGGGAAACTAACACATTCAAATTATTATACCACTTTGTATCAGAGAGCCGTTATTTAATTGTGTTGCCAGGGAGAAGAAAATGGCATACTTTCAGTTTGGTATTTTCAGAACTGTCGATGAATAGCTAAATAAATAAACATGTAAGCAAATTATTTTTATCTCTTCCTGTTATAGCTAAGCAGCCAGTCAATTGTCTTCGATAGATTTTATTTCTAAAAGCCACACATAAAAATGGAAGGTCAACAGATGACAAGGACCCAGCATTTCGGCTTATATTTCAAGACCTTGGTGGCAATGTTCCAGATGTCCTTAAACCTTGAAGACCAGAATACTTAATAAATACAGTACCACAGTGAAGCTCAGAACTCTTAGTTCTAAATCATAATCAACTTGCACATTGTCCATGGAAAATTTTAAAGCCTCATCCCTTCTTTCCACCATATGTTTAAAAATGTTCCAAATTCCTCTGTATTATGCTCCAACCTGGTTGGGTAGCAGTTTCATCAGTTGCTTTCAGTCAGCACAGTCCTTGTACATCCTAAGGACTAGGGGTTCTTAGGGGCTGGGGTCGGGGTTTGAGGGAGGCAGTGTGGGCACTGAATGAGTAACTAAATAAAGTGATTCTTCTTCTCCTCTCTTTCTACTTCTGCTCAGCTTCATTGCTGCCTGCACCTTTCTTAATACATATAAATATTATAAATTACAATAATTGTTGGTAAAGCAAAACATAGTTAGATACATCCTTATCATAGTGAATTTATATAAATTGAGAGTTAATTCTTAAACAATCTGGAAAACTACTTAAACTTCTGGAGTGATGTGGAGGTTATATGCGTGAAGAGTTAGAACCATCTGTCTATTTTGAATTACCATTGAACTCAGCTTACCTGTGGACTAAGAATCAAATAATCAAGAAGTAACTGTATGAAAGGTCTTTGAAAATACCCAAGAGTTGTGCTAAAGACAAGGTAAGAATTGGGCCATTGCAGTCAGAGCTGAAGGACTGGACATCCTGTAAGTCACAGGTTAAAGTTTACTTTCTGTCATGAAATACCACTGCTTGAACAGAACTATTCCCCCAGTCTTGCAGTGGGTCTGGTGAAACTTTTTATTGGTAAATTGGCCTGCTTCTGTTGTAACATCCTATCTGAGAAATCAAATGAAAGTCACCAGATTTTGTTTTGAACATCTGTCAGATGTTCTCCACATTGGCCAATCTCACTCTGGTGCCACTGGTAACAGTGTCACTTGTGGTATAAAGTGTTTCATCCTTCATACTGCTGTCAGTTCCTTGACTTCATTCTGATTTCTTTTAAGTGTCCGTCAAATGCATCAAGTACATTCATGTTGTGGTCAAGACCTGATTATTCTCTAGATGGTGTTGGATCTTGGTTCAGGTTTGGGTCCCATCATATGATTATCACAACAGCTTGACAAGGTAAGTATCATTAGTTTGCCATTTTATATAAAGGAAACAAAGGCCCAGAACCCAAGTGGAAAGTGGCAGAGTGGGCATTGGATCAAAGGCTGGGCTTTCACAATTTTCTTACACTACCCTCTCACTGAGAAACGATTCTGACTCACTTCAGATCTATGCTAAAATTTTATTCAGAGAAGGAAGCAAGTTAGTACACATGGCAAAAGAATTCACACATGCTCAGTGATTTGTCTAATAAATACTATTTGAAAGCCCCTTTGTGTCCTGGGATATCAGATGATCAAAGTTCCTGCCCTCCTGGAGCTTGTTCTAAAAAGGGACTAGCCCACAGTCAAATCAATATATCATCAATAGAGCATCTCTGAACTTTGAAGAAAAATAAAATAGAAAGTAGAGAGTGGCCATGTTAGTGAGAGGGTGTGGATGGAGGGGGCTTCAGACAGACAGGAGGACTCTGTACAGCAGTAGCTTTGAGCCAAGCCCTGTGGAGAATGCTTCAGGATCTGAAGAATATTATTTTTGATTTGTTATAAAATTAATTTTGTGGTGTGCCATGGTGACCTGACAAATAAGGGTACCAGGCATAGTTCACATACATCCCAACACCCAGGTTGGAGACTTGGGCTAGGGGAAACAACCGAGATGAACAATTAAATAAAAATAGATAAATGCTTCTTCCCCTTCTCTCTTCCTGACTGCCTGTCTACTAACCTTCATTCCTACCTGCACCTTTCCTTTAAAAATAAAGGTGTGCTCATTTGCTAATAGAATCAAAGAGAGTTCTTATTACCAGTGTGAGTCGAAGGTATAATTCTGTACCTCTTTTCAACACTTGACTAATAAAACTGAAAGCAGGTGGAAAAGGAAGCAGCTATTCTGAAAGTAGAGAAAAGCTGGTTCATACAAACTCCGAAATTTTTTCTGAATGGAAAGAGAGCATTTCCAACCCTTGACTGTGGATGACTGCAATTCACAAAGTCTCCAAAAGACAAAACCACTGTTGACCACAGTTGTGTTGGCTTTGCTTAATTCTCTGACCCTGAGTCCTTGTGTGGGTAAAAGCACATCTTAATCACAGTAAATTCTGAATCTCTTCCATTAAGGGAATCCAGACCATTCCAAACACCATCTTTCAATCCAGCCTTGATTTTGCAATGCTTTTCACTGAAGATTAGAGTTAATGATTTTCTAAGAGGTTTTTCACAAAAATGAGCTTAATTGAAGCTCATTTTCTCCATCTACACATTTTTTCTAAAGCTTTACTTTCAGAAAGTGTGTTTGTCATGAATGATTCATATTCTATGGGTATAGATTGTGAATTTGGAGAACAAAGTCACTCAGGAAGGAAAAGCTCCCATGGTTTTCAGTGTGGGGAATTGACTAGTGTCTCCCTTCCCAACCCCTGCTAGAATGAGTGTCCATGTCCTCACCTCTGCAACTGTGATGTGATCTTATTTTTAATTAGGATATTTGCATATATAATTAAGGATTTAAAAATGAGATTATCTGGATTAGGAGGGACCCTAAATCTAATGACAGGTATTCTTCACAGAGAAAAGAAGGAGATTTGAGAGACAGAGACACAGAAAGGAAGATCTTGTGACAATAGGGGCAAAGATGAAGGCTTTCAGTTTCAAGTCAAGAAACATTAAGCGGGTTTCCCAATATTCACAGAAGGTAAGAGGAAGTCATGGAATGGATTCCCCTGAGAGTTTCCAGAAGGAACCTACATTTCCTTTGATTCTAGGTACTGGTCTCCACAACTGTGAGAGAACACATCTCTGTTACTTCATATCAACAAGTTTGCGTTTTGGTGTAACAGCCCAATCAATCTCATATACATGGCCTGCATCTTTGACTGTGGTTAGAAAACTAATTGTCAAGGCACATTTAGTTTCTTACAAAAAAAGAGAATGCGGCTCTGTTCAAATCAGAATATAGGTTTTATATAGACTTTACTGGTAGAGAAAATGACTGTGGTGTCTGTTGTCTGTGTCGACCTAGGATCTCACCTGCTTTGCCTCTTACTCTGGTGAGAGATTCCAGTCACAGTCACAGAAGCAGTCCAGCCCAAACTAAGTCAATCTACTCTGCAGACATATTAATCAGTAAAAGGGGGTGGTGGTATGGATATATTGACTCCAATTGTAATTCTTCCTTGAAAATTAGAATTGGTATGGGAGAGAGTTCTTTTCCAGCTACATAGAATTTGTCAATTAGAGTATGAAGGGGATTTATTTTTCAGACACTGAGATTTAAAGTAAGTGATCCCATAGCTCCCTGCCATACTCTTCCTGAAGGCAGATCCATAATGGCAAGCTGAGACCCCAACCAAGACTGTGTTCTCAGTGAGGCACTCTTGGCATTCTAAATGTGAAATAATTTATGGCATATCCTCTGTTGATGGTTTAGTAACACCTCTGGGTCTGCCACTAAAATATTAGTAATCACCCCATCATCACTGTGATAACCATCCTCTCCACACAGACATTTCCAAACATCCCCATAGTCTCCTATGCAATGACACTTGGTTGACAGCATTGGAAAATGGAGCTCAGAATTAATAACTCTGGGCTAAGATAGTCTAATTCATTCATAATAACAGTAGGCTTTGCATGGAAAAACCAGAATATTTGGAAGCCCACTGGCTACAAGCCAGTTTCCCTCTTCTTTTTTTTCTATCTTCCAATTCGCCATTATTGTCCATGTATTGCTCCATTCGATGACTTTACACATGAAACTCACCAACTGGTGACCCAGTCTTTCTCTAAAGAATGACTTAGAAGAACTCTTTCTTCATCCTTTATGTTTTGATTTACAGCTTAACTCTCAGAGCACGGGCTTAGCTCTAATTCTTTGAGGATATCTAGTTATTCTGGATTCATGAGAACTAGAAGATAAGAGGTGAGGTTTAAAACAGAGCCAAGAGTCAACATACAGTTCTTGATATGTCCTCATGGATTGATCCTTACATGGATGGCCATGAGAATCCAAGGAAAAGTTCTCATGGGAGTGACGTGAACAGGTTTAGGTAACCCTGAGGAGAAGGGATTGATTGTCAGGGAGTAGGAGTCAGATGTGGAAGTTATGAAAACTGACCAAGGACGGTTCTAAGGCAGTGTAAACATCGTGCAAAGAGAGACAAGATTCAAAGGTAATGAAAAGTATGGAGCACATGAAGACCAATTACAAGTAGAGAGTAAAGTAAGGAGAAGACAAGGGCACCTCACCAAATTAGATTTTCAAGATCGTTCAAATTGGAATAGAATTGAATTCCTTTGATGGTTTCCAGAAGTTTCCCCTAAGCATATTGGATATGTTTAAAGAACATGATGATGAGATAATATCCCAGACAATAATGGGGATTAAGTAATTCAGGAATCTGAAGGTTCCAACAATTAAATACTTTAGAATATCAACTAAGAAGAAAAGCGTTCTGGAAGTTTTATGTTCTATCATACTCGTTATTCCTCTGGGAGTAAAACTTTTTGGAATGCATTTAAACAAATCTCATTTTTTCCCTAAGGCAAGTGCTGAAAGAAATATACAGAAAAAAATGAGAAAACTTTAGGCAGTTAAGAGGTTTCACTAACTGTATTGTAGGTGAGTCTCCATGAAACTCAAATAAGCAAAGCCTCAGAAGCCACAGTGATTGGGGATAATGGGAAGGGTGGAGGAGAGGAGACAAATATGGATAGGGTTTGCTAAAATGATGGTATGAAAGAGCTCATTGGACAGGGATTTCACTAATACATGAGATGGGGAAAGGAAAGTGCCTGATCCGAAGGCAGGCTCTTTCATAGATGCTTACAGATAGTGCAAACACCATGCCATTGACTTTTGCAAAAGGTAAAGAACTTTACTGCTGGCCAGGGACAAGGAGAGCAGAGTGCATGATTCAGATAGATGAGCCTCCCCATCTGACCCTACAGTCATAGAGGCTAGTGCAGGGAGATGGGTTAGGTAAAGACAAAGGGGACATTTAAGTTGGGTATACATAGCAGTGTGGTACAGTGGGAATTCACTGCATCCTCTTAGGTTGCAGGTGCAATTGGGGAGGAGGGGATTGAGGCTGTATCCTCAACAGTTTACTTTGGTTATGTCTTGGAGTCAGTGCACATGCATGAAGACCCTCGCTTATCTGGTCTTGGTTTTTTTGAAAAACAGTACTGAAGAATGCAATTAATCATTACTCAGCAGTTATAGTTTTCACTGGTTTCACCTATACTGAGGAAGTGTCTGTTTCCTCTCTACAGAGTTTAGAAAGAGACACACAGAATCACATAGCTTACCTTATGCAAACAAGTTGGTGTCAACATTTTTAGGGTCTTAGAAGGTGTAGTCTAAAAAGAACAAATCTCAATATTTTCAAAGTTTCTAACTTTTCTGTATTCAATGACTTAAATTTGATTTTCAAGGCAGATGGTTCATGATTTGAGGGGATTGTGGCCATGGAAAGGGAAAGCCTTCTTAAAGTATCACAGCGATGTTTGGTTATGCAAAAGAAAAGAAGAGGCTCTGCAATGATAGAGATGTTGGAGAGTTAGTTCCTAGAAGCTTTTGGGGAGATAATCAGGGAGGGACAGAGGAAAGTCCATGGAAAGCAGGGCCTGGCTTCTAAGTCTGAGCCCTTCTCCTCTGAAGCACTAAGTTAGATTCAGTTGCCAATGGATTTTGTTTTGTCCTCCAGTATTGAAAGTATTGAATAACTTCGACACTTATGATTATAGATATTTTAAAATGAGATACAGATTTCAGAATCCTTTTGAAATCTGAATGTCTGGCGCTCATTCTCACAAGACAGAACTCATAGATATGATGAAGAGAAGCTTTGACTTCCAGCTGGCCTTGGTTGCATTCCCTGAACTTCCCTGTGGTCATAACCAGCCTGCTCTGCCCTTATTCACAGGTCTGGCTTAGCTGGCATTGGAACTTGGGGCACAAACATTAGAAGAAGTTGTTGACATCACTGAGAAACACTCTCTGGACATAGACAGGAGTAGGGGTGGGTGTCCTCCATGTTCATACATGGAATGCTTGGTGAGAAGACCAATTCTCACTTCAACACATAGGCTCCACTGTGGAAAACAGTGTACATTAGGTTCTCGAGCATTGGAAGCTTTGGAGGCTTCTGTGCATAAAACCATTGAATGAGGACTGCTGACTTGTAATAGGCATTGCAGTGGAAGCTAGTGATGAGTAAGAAGTGTTGTCATGAGGGTGCATACAGCAGATGGCATGCAGAGGGACAGAAAAACAGGGAAAAGCACAGAATATGGGCTGTAGAAAATGTTCTGTGTGTTGGGAGTAGAGGTGGGAGTTTGAAAACCCTCATGTAGGTGGGAAGCTCTAGTTATTGAAATTTACATATAAAATAAAGGTAATACCTGGATATGCTAGATGAATATTGAAAGCTTTCTTGAATGTGCTCATGTAGCTCAAGTGATTGAGGTGATTGGGGTATAGGCAATGCACAAGTCCGAAGACCAAGGTTCAAGATGCTGGCCTGGAGGGAAATACAAAGAAAGAAATAAATGCTTCTTCCTCCTTGCCCTCCCTTTCTTCTTTCCTTCCTCTAACACACACATACACACACATTTATATATATATATATATATATATATATATATATATAAAATTCTACCTTTAGAATTTTTATCCATGGTACAAATATTTCATTAAAATGATTGCTATTTAATATAATTTATAATGGCAAAGAATTTGGCAACAACTTTTAAAATCTGCTACAGTTGGACACTGTTCAAATAAAATGTATCATCTATACAATAGATTCCATGTACCTATTAAAATTATTTCCAGGAAGTTATTTAGCATATTTAGATCTATATTACAAAAATAACATCCATGGTATAATACCATTTCCATTAAAAATACTCATTTTTTTGTATATAATTAGTTTCCAATAGCTACTGTAATAAATCCCCACAACAAGGTGGTGTCAAACAACAAAGATGTATCTCTTAGAGTTCTGAAGGCCAGAGGTGCAGCAGATTCACTGCACTAACATCCAGTAGTTAGTAGGACTGAGCTCCCACCAAACGCTCTAGGGAAGATCCTTCTGTGCCCCTTCCAGCTTCTAGTCACTACTGGGGTTCAATGACATGGGGCCACATCCCTCCAATCTCCACCTTTGTCTTCAACATCTTTCTCTCTGTTTCTGATACCTGATCTCCTTCAGCCTCTCTCTTATAAGGATTTCAGGGACCATTCCCTCAATCCAGAAAAATATCTCCCTATCAAAATCATTAACTAACTCTCACATGCAAAGTTCCTTTTCCTTGTAAGGACACATTTATAATTTCTAGGACTTATGTCATGGCATGTTTGGGGATAGTCATCTTATTTGTTGTCCTCCCAAACACTTTAAGATATTTTCTTTCCTTTATCTTTCACATTCTTTCTTCAAGTAAATATCTGTTACCTTCAACAACAACAATTTATTTAAATTAGATGAAAATAAACATATTCTTATGGATTATTACTTTTTATGTGAACTTGTGAATGCTAAGAAAATACAACCAACGCCTCCAAAATCAGAGGTGGGAAAACTTGCTCTTGAGGGGCAGAGGTTACAAGGCAGAGGATATGGCACAGAAAAAAAACAACAAAACGAAAAGATGCATTTTTGAAAAGACAGAAGAACAGAGAAAAATTATTAAGGTAATTGCTGGTTAGTTATATGACAGACACTGGGCTAAGATTATTAATTTTTTTAAATTATTGCATAGGAAAATACTCTATCCTCTTAATACTATAGGTAGAGGCATGTGAGTTACAATTTTAAAAGAAAGATAAACAGGAGGAAAGGCACATAATTTTTAATAATAGTAATGTTTATAGATGTTCATAGAAAGGGAGTGAAATTAAAATAAATGGTGAGCCAGGGAGTTGATGTACCCTCAACAAAGAAAATAATACTTCAGCTTCAGTGGATGATAAACGGTAGGGAAGTGAGGAGGAAATATATGAGTAACCAATGAAAGATAAGGGCCATTTTAGTCAGCCTGTTTATGCAAACTCATCTTAGAGTTGACCCGTCTTCAGTGATAAGAGTCACTCTTTTCTCCCTAGTAGAGGTGGGAGTGGGCACATTTCTCAAAGGGAAATTTATGTCCTCTTTTTAGGCAGATAAAGGAAGGGCAGAGAACTCTTCCTACATCAGTTAATTCTTAAATTACTTTTAGCTCAAACTAAAGTGGCATGCTTTGGGTGCCATATTCTAACCTTCACAATGTGTGAAAATCCCACTATGAGGCATACTTTTTGCCTTTTTTTATAAGTGAAGAACCTGAGGAGCAGAAAGACATGTCTAAATGGACATGCCACAAGAAAAGGTAGGGATCTGGATTCTTGTTGGTTGGAGGGTGAGGCAAGTTGTGTGCAGGTGTAACCCAGGCCATTTCTACCTGAGACTGAAAACTGCTCAATGCACTGCCTTCATTTGCTTCATTTTTCAGAAATACATGATCTCATCATTTTTTAGGTGCTTTCTTTTCCTCTCAAGTTGAAAAACATTCAAGGAACATTTTAATGAATCAATAAAGTGAAGAGAGTAGTCAAGGAACAACAAGAAACAGGAGCAAAATTCAAGGAACTTGAAGTAATGAAAGGGAGAGAAAATCCCTCTCCTGCATTCATGGACTATATTCAAAAAAATTTTTTTTTAATTTTTGTTAAATTCATGGACTATATTCAAAAAATTTTTAAATTTGTATAAATATTTAAAAAATCAAGTAGCAGTATAATAATAGCTTAAGCTATAAGTTTTCTTTTTTACATTTCTATGTAAAAAAACTCCTGTGAAGAAAGAGAAGAAAATATGGTCACTTGAAGAAAACACTTATCCCTAATTACTTAACTTCACAAAACTGAAAAAGAAGAATTAGGAAGAATGCTTACAGTAGCAGAAAGATAATAGATTAGAATCTAATTGATGTTTTGGAATCGGTGACCACTGACCAGGATGTTTCATAAGTTCAAGTATGGGGTCCTAGTTCCTTGCACCCAGTGCTCCAGCTGGGCTTGCATAGTCCATGACCAAAGGCGGTCAGTCAGTCCAGACTGACTGAGACATAGTGAGATAATTGTGATGCCAGAGAAACCTAAATCTGCCTTTACTTTGGGAATACCGTGTGATGTCTTTTTCTGACTCATTAAAAAATGTGCTGATTGTTTAGTTACCAAGAAGTCACTGCATTGACTCTGGGAAGTTGTAAGACTCTAGATAATTAGAAGTATGAGCTGTTACCTTCAGGAACATTGTGATTGTTTTCTATTGCCTAGTAACAAAGTTCCACACACTTAGTAGCATCAAATAATATATACTTACTAGCTCACAATTCTGTAGATGACAGAAAATTGGAAGTCTGATTCTTATGAGACTAGAATCATGTATTGGTTGACTAATTTTCTCATTGGGAGACTTGGAGTGTATGGATATGCTTCTATCCTCATTAAGGTTTTTAACAGAATTCATTTATTTGGGTATTAGGACTGAGGTACCATCTCTTTCCTGTCTCAGCATCAGTCCACTCATATCACCAGGTAGACTGCTGCATTTCCAAAGTCAGTGATGGAAGACTCACTTTTACAATGATTACTCTCCCTCTTGGATCTATCACCAGAAAAAGATCCATCTCTCCTGATTAGGCTACACTCACCAAGAATCATTTATTTTTCTTAAAATCAACTGATTTGTAGTCTTCACTGTATCTACCAAATTCCTTCACAGGAACACTGAAATAAGTTTTTTATTATATCCTAGCAGGAAGAAATATCCAGAGTCATCTTATAATTTTATCAGCACAAGTGTCTGAAAAATATTATTTGCATGCCAAATAAATGAGAATACAAGTGAAAAAAGTTCTGACACTTCAATGGAATTATTCATAAATGAAAGATAGCATAGTTTTTGTGTAATCTCATCTCACATCTGTTTAGTGTCTCATTGTTTACAAAGAGCCTACATTCACATTAATTATTTGTTTCTGTTAAAAACAACTCTATAGGATAAGGTTATATTCTGATTCACAGAACTATAGTTTCTTATGACATAATTTCAGTGAAATAAATTTTTTAGTTTTATCACATCAGAACTCGTGGAGTCAAGATCAATTCTTTTTCTTCAGCTCAGTGTAATCATCTTGGTTCTCCCTTCAAGAGTTATCCAAATCCAACCTTCTCTCACCAGCTCATGCTCTTTCATGGCCTGAGCCATTAGGATCTTTCTCAGATGATCCCACTAGCTTCATAACAGATCTCCCAGTTTCCAACTTTGTTCTCCATTAACCAGCTAGGATGTTATCACTCAGATTGGCTCATGTCACTCTTTTGCCCAGGTCTTCAATGGTTCTCATTTCATGACAAGCAGTGGTCAACATTCATAAAAGTTCCTTAATTTCCTCTACAATATCCTCTTACTACTCTTTCCCTTCACCAAGCAGCACAGCCAAAAGGGCTTTTCTGGTGATCCTGTGCCCTCCTGCAACCACCTGAAAGGATGTTTCCTTTGCCCAAAATGCTCAGCTCTCAGACTTCTTGACCAATCACTTCATCCCCTTTAGGTTTTGCCCAACTTTCCTGTTAGTGAGGCTTAACTTGAACTCTCCATGTAACTTAACCCCAACACCCAACAATCTTAACCTTTTATGTTTTTTTAATCACAGCTTTCAGCACTTTTAATACAAAGGCTTTATTTATAAGACATGTTCTTTGATTTCTTTCTCCTTTTGTTGTAGTGTAAGATCCATGAAGGAAGAAATGTTTTCTTTGCCTTCTGGTGTATCCCAAATAACTATAACAGTGCCTGATAACAACATTCAAATGAAATTTAATCTCATGTTCCTGTGAACAAAAAATCAAACTGAACAATAACTCTTACCTTGGAATGTATTCATTTGGATAATATTTTTCTATGAGTCTTCTAAATTTTCTACCAACTATCTGGGAATGCTCTCAGTTAAGAAGACAATATTCTAGTTAACCTCTAGAATATTGCATCAAAGAATTACACATGATTTGTCCCACTTTTTTTTTAATATAGCAATTTCCTACCTCCAAGTGAGCACATTATAGAACACAATGATGCCTAACCTTCTCCCTAAAATTTTAGTTCTTTTAGGTAAAGTCTATTTACACTAAAATTCAAATATATTTCACTGTATTTGTCCCAATTCCAGAGGAAAGAGATGTCAAAGACAGTCTTCAGAACTCACCCTCTAAGAGCATGGGGCAATGTGGATAAAAGTGGAGAGGCAAGGGAAAGCAACCAGTCTACCAAAAAAGAGCCTTTATCATCAGTAAGGAAATCAGAGTATCAGCTCTGCCAGTGTACTTCAGAATTCAAAATACTTTTTATGTCATAATACAGTGGAAATATTTCTAGATACATAATAAGTATTTTAATAACAGTAATTACTCTAAACACTTCAAGCAAAACAAAGCAAAAATTCTATTTTGTTCAAATCTTTATGTTTCAATGAGTTGCAAACCATTCAATTGATTTCACAACCCACAGTTTAAAATCCCTGACCAAAGCCAATAATTCCATTTAAAAAGTAAAATTGCTAGGACCTTGCAAGATTCAGAGGCGTGTCCAAATTATATTATATGTGATTCGAAGGATATGGGTGTGTACACTCACTGGAAAAGAAAAAAAAAAAAAAAACACCTCAATTCATTTCATCTATCCAAATGTTCTGTTCCAAACCACATGCGTATCTGCATATTTTGAAAGGTTTTAAGTAATGCAGCTATCAGGTGACATCTCCACTTAATGATCAGTAAAATAGAGGCTTTGTTGTGTTATGAAAGGGGGTTAGGTTCAGAGAAGCAGAGGGCTGTGATCATGACCCCTCATACAGGAAGAACTATCTGGGATCAAGTACTGTCTTCTTTGGGAGGAATGGTTGTGAGGTATACCTCCCCCAACCGAGGGAGAGCAAGGTGTTCCTGCTGCCTCATGAAGATATGCTAGATATGAGGAAGGTGGTAATGACAGCCTCTCTGTGTGCCAGGGTGGAGGGCTGTGAGGGCAGCAGAGAACACAGCCTGGTGTGCATTCTACAGTTCTGCAGTTGCTGACAGTCTCACAGGAAGTTTCTGTGCTCTGAAATATTTCATCCTGGAGAAGCTCACTTTGATGACTTTGAAAAGTAGCAGAACTTGTTCCTGCTTTAGCAGGAGTTGGCGCCTTTCACTCATTTTAAGTCAGGACTAATAGCCTTAATGACTTTGAAGGGCCCTAAATGATTCCTTTATGCCTGACCAGGATTGGCCAGAGTTCTACTTACAACCTACAACATACACACACATTCCATAGAAAAATAAACACTGTGTAACCTTGTCAGGGCCATGCCACTAGGAATGGTCGGTCTTACAAAGACTGATTTTAAAAGCAATGTGTTTATTTCAACATCTGCCTTGGAAAGGTGACTTTCTGTATCTTCTGTATCTCTGGTATTTTGTTTTCATTATAGGGACAAAATAAAATGTTAACTTTTTCAAAAATTCAAGAGCAAATATATGTTGAAGAAATAAGTTAAGTCAGGAGTAAATACGTCACTCTCTGCTTTTTGGTTCTGTATCAGAGTTTTCATAACCCATCCTATCCAAAGTCCTAGACACTATCAAATGAAGACTTCTGTCTTGGGAAGAAGACACAGGACCCTTTGCTTGTGACATCTGCTTTTCTAAGTTCATAGTAAAGTAATATTTCTTCCCCATATTCCCAGAGTTTATGAGGGTCTACTGCATACTCTGCAATGTGTGTGAGTATGTGTGTGTATATGCGAACTCATATACATGTGCATGCAGGCTATCAGAGATGGTAGAGAGCAAAATGAATAAGGCACAGTCAGTCCTTTAAGAAATATATAATTCCCAACTGAAACAAGACAAAGAATATGAAAAGTGAAGTCACAATCCAAGAAAGTTCTGACTGATTGAGTTTTAGGGGATCGCCATGGTGCAAGGCATTTTCAGATGTCCCCATATCCAGTAGCAGGACTGTCACCTTCTGTGACATTTATTCATCAATGTCAAGCCAATCCAATAAATGCACACAAATCTGTTTCCTGACCCCCAGGGAAATGATCGTGGTTGTCCATAGCAGCCTCTGTCTGTGTGGGTTCCAGCTCCTCAGCAGGAGACTGCCCAGGCACACACACCCCTCGGCTTTGTACCATCTTTAGTCACCCAGTCATACTTGGGAAGTAACTTGACATTTTTTCCTACAAGTTATTCTGTGAAAAAACATTACATTTACTTTTTCTAAAATGCATTTTCCTTATTTTAGGATAGATTTAGATATAGAAAAGGTGAAAGATAAGATAGGATTTATTTTCCTTGCTTCGTTTTCCCCATTGTTAATACGCATTATCATGTGCATGTGTCACAATTAATGAACTGCAATGTTTTTTTCATTCTTATTAACTAAAATCCTTGCCTGATTGAGACTTCCCTAGTGATAGCAAATGTGTTTTTTCTGACCCGGGGTCCCATCTAGGATGCATCCTTAATAGCTGTAATAGAGGCAGGAATCATGTCTCCTTAGTATTCCCTGTCTTTGACAGTTTCTCAGAATCTCCTCACCCATGATGACCTGACTGTTTTGGGGAAACTGATTAAGTATTTCATAGGGTGTCCCTCAATTTGACTTTGATCTCTTTTCTTATTACTAGACTGGTGAGGTTTGGGGATGCAAATATAAATATTTTTCTGTACATATGTCAAACATGTTGTTAAATTGGAAGACAGATGTGTTTTATGAAGACTGAGTATTGAGAACCAATAGAAGCTATTCAGGGAGCATGACAATTGCATATACTTCATATAGATATATAGGTTGCATATAGATATAGTGAAACAAAAAATGGATATATTACAAACAGTAAACTGATCGGTATTTAGGTCCTTGGACTCATGAAAGATAAACTTCAGCTACCCTAAATACACCTGAAAGTTTCTCTATTTCAATATAGCAAATTAATAGTTATCCTGAGCGCTGTAACTTTTGTTCAGTGGGTGGTATCTGCTATAAAAAAGTAAACCCACAATTTTTAGTGACTTCATGAAATCAAACTTTTATCTCACTCATGCCATAGATAAGTCAACTGCTGTGAAGGGCTGCTCTTCTTCTCGTGGTGACTTATGACTCAGATTTCCTCCACCCCCAACTTACCATTCCTAGGTCTTTCTTTTACCCGTATTAATTAGTGGACAAAAGAAGAGAGCACAGTGAATTCAGGGCCAGACAATAGAAGCACCATGATTTCTTTCACACTTATTGGCCAGAACTCAAGAACATATTGAAAAGGAGGTTGGGAATGTGATCTAGCTAATTTAATAGGAGAGTGAAAAATCTGGAATTTGTGAACTCACAGCAGTCTCTGCCCTCCTATGAATTGATGTTACATAAAATTTTCAATAGATAAAAGGGAATACAAGAACTTGTAAGATGCATGCTGCTCTTTTTTTTTTTTTTTTTACAGATATTTAAACTTTTTATTTAGACTGCTGAGAATTGTTTGGATTATGGTGTATTCATTTTTTCATAAATGCTGAAATATGGCCTTTGACGCAATATAATAGGAGAAGCGGAAGAGGGAGAAAGTTGGAGTAAAATTATCACATCACACGATTTTGCCTTGCACTTAATACAGAGACTATCTTTAAGCCAGATGATTAGAAGAAATAGCTTCTTTATCTACACTTACGGAAATAGGAACCAAACAGAGACTCCTAAAAGGAACCAAACCTAAAAACATGTAGCAATCCTCATTCGAATTCTAATATATAGCTTTCAAGAAAAGAATGAACTGAGACTTTCTTTCCCAAATAGGTTTATCCTTTCTCTCATTTTTAATGACTTTTCTCTATCTGAGCTATAGTATGTCTGGATACTAATTGTCTAGTAGTCTAGACAGTGATGATATTATGACCAAGTTATGCACAGATAATCACTGTGTCACTGTTTCCAATGCTGCCTACACATATTGCTTCACTGAACACACTTGGCATGTATGACTATTCTCTTGATATTTATTTCCACCATTGAAGTAGAGAATGCTTACTTAATCAAACCATCCGGTGAACTGTTTCTTTATAATTCAAATGAAATATGAGTTCTTGAAGTAAAAAGAAAAAAGCAATTAATGGTAATGTACTTAATTCCTTTCTGTAGGTGGAGACAATCAGCCATCTGATATTTTTCTTCCATAATTCACATGGATAGACTTTGTACAAATCCCTTAAAATACCTTTACTACAAATCATTCCTACCCAGGTAAGTTGACTTACCCAAAATCATTCTAATAAAGAATATCAAAGATTTTCAACAGATTTATTTGCCCAGAACTAAGCTTTCCAATCCATTTCCACATGCCCACATAGTCTACCTGGCTCAACTCACAGGTTTTAATAAAGTGAACAAGGAATTGGCTATAGCATATTCAAAATAAAGCCATTTATAAACTGCCATACTGATGAATAAGAGCAGTGACAGCATGAGATCACTAAAATCCACCTGAAGGAAGAAGACTGAAATCAATGCAGAAATGAAAAATAATATGGTTTTAGATAGTGGGAGGGTGTTCCAGACACAGTGGATAACAACGTTTATTTTTGGCATGCAAAGAGAAAATGATCAAAGGGACCTGGAAGAAGTTTGTTTGGTCAAGGAAAAGGCATAGACTTGGAGCAACAGGCAGACACCCAGCCTGGCAAAGGGGTGAGTGTTGATATAACATGATTTCGAGGACAGCGCAAGGCTCTGCTGTGCTGTTTCACATGCTATGCCCGGCACCATAATCACATCAATGTGTTACAAGACGGCCCCATTACATAAAGTCTGTGATTGGAAGGGGTAAAATGGAGTCTTACTGTACTCCTGTGATATCAGTCTGCTTGCTCTTTCCCATAAGATGGAAGCAAGGCACCAGAAAGAAGTATTTATAATTCATCTCTTTAGGTTCTGAGCCCAGGTATCTTACAGGATTTATTCCCTTAGGGGTGGGCGGAGCAGTGGGGAGCAAAGGACAGTTAGGAGGGAAGAAGTTATTAGAGGCTACCTGATGGGACAGACATAAGTCACTGAAAAGAAGTTTGCTTTACTTTGTAAGTCTAAGTCAAATCAGTTCTTCCCAAATGTACTGGCCAAACTATACCCCTTCACTTCCACTTTAAAAAAAAATTTAAAGATATATTATCTCAAACCTGTGAATGTGACCTTTACAGATGTCATTAAGGTAAGGATATCAATTCTGATATGAAGGCGAGCCCTCAACTCAGGGACAAGTATCCCGTAAGAGAAAGACAGTGGAAGATGTGAGACCCAGGGCCCTCTGAAAAGGTAGGCAGAGATTGGAGAAGCACATTTACAAGCCCAAGAGTAGAAGAGACCATCAGAAGCTGGAAGAGGCAAGAGGCAACTCTCCTTCAGGTCTCCACAAGATACTTCTTGAGTTCAGATGTCTGACCTTCACCAATCTGTGAGAGAATATACTTCTGATGCTTTGAGCCACCCAGTTTGTGTGATTTTTTAAAGCACCTCCAGAAAACTAATATACTGAGCAAGAAACACTACACCACGACTATATCTTTATCCTAATACTGTTCTATCCTCAAAGTAACTTTTTTAGCTGAATTGCAAGAAAATACAAATATAAAACATATCGTAACAATTCAGTAGCACTAAGTGTGTTCCCAATGTTGTGTAGCCATCACTGCCATCTGTCTTCAGAAATTTTTCATCTTCCTAAACTCTTTACCCCAGTAAACATGAACTCCCCACGACCTGGCCACTTTTTACTTTATGCCTCTGTAATTTGACTACTCCATTTACCTTACTCAAATGGAAGCATGCAATATTTGTCCTTTGTGTCTTGCTTCTATTATTTAGCATAGCACCCTCAAAGTCCAGTACTTCATTTCTTTTTAACAATATTTAATAAATATGTATTTATATATTTAATTATATATAGTATATAAGACATTTATAAGTAGCATATTAAATATAATAGAAATATATTTATATATAACACCATATTTTGTTTTTCTATTCATCTGTTTTCGAACATTTGGACTGCTTCCACCTTTTGATTATTATAAATAATCTATGAAAATTATAAATAAGCTATGAAAATTGGTGTACAGGTATAATTCCATCCTCAAAATATTATGCTTCTCTTTTGTCACATCTATTGAACTCCATCATCTCTTCCTTGCTGCTAGATTGATTGGTCCTTGGATGCAGCTCCCTCTTCCACAGTAAAGCTTTTTCGGGATATTTCTTGCAGTGAAGTCTGCAGGGTTTCTAGAGAGAGAGTTCTGTGAGAGCTGAGGCAGAATCCATCTGCTCACGGTGAGGGTGGGGTGGTAGTAAACAGACACGAGGAGAGCGTTGATGCTGTATTTCATGGGCAGCACAGTGTTTTCACTCATAGTTGCCGATCAGTACAAAGCTACATCACTAACAGGGGCTACTACTCACTTTTTATAGAAGAACAAGAAAGAATCAATGTCTATATCAAGAAATATTATTACTTCCTTTCTTTGAGGAGGCTTGAGAAATCACATGAAAGTTGAAGCTAGTGCTTCCCTTCTTTGCTTAGTGCTTATCCTAATTTAAAATTAACTGTACAATTTACCATTCAAAAAACTGGCAAACTCTTGAGAATAAAAGTTAGCCTAAAGACAACTGGCCCAAGCTGGGCATCATTTATGCAAAGGGACCTGCAGTGCCTGCCAAGATTCACTTTCACAAGTTCCCCTCAAGCATAGCTGCTGCCCTCAGGACTCAGCACGCTGGTGATAGCTCCTCAGGGACTCACAGAGAACAAGTGTCTCAAACACAGACTGTGTGATATAAGATCCTAACATATACGACAACCTTGAAGCTAACATGCAAAACCGACTGTTTACTTTTTCTTTCTTTTCACTCCTGAAAATGCTAGTGTGAGCCAACATAGCTCCGAAAAATAAAAATATATGGTTCATAGTATGACTTTTGAGAATATTTTTAAAAATGATTCGACTAGTCTATTAATATTGTATGTTTTCCTCTTTGAGGCATTTTCATTTGGAGGGAATCTTGTTTTTGTTGTCCTGAAGAACCTCACACAAATAGTACATATATTCTGTGCTAGGAATGACACATCTGAAGGGGGCAAGTTCTAGCTTCTCTTTATTAATAATTCTTTCCCCTGAGCAATTGCTTTCTCTATAATTTAAGTGTCTGCAAAAACAGAAGTTATGTAAACATCAGTGCATTAAAAACTATCACTTCTATGTAATCTGCATTATCCTGGAAGCTAAACATTAAGGAATCGTGAGATGTTTTCTCCCGCTCAGCAAAGTGTGGGAGTTCACAGTCCTTTTATCCCTAAAACACACCCTGTAAAACTTTTCAAGTTCTGATTGTTAAGCAGTCTTGAATTATCTTCAGTATTGTATTTTAGTAAATATTCATTTTCCTTCTGTCTGTAATCAGAAACTTCTTTCTTTATAATGGCAGACTTTTAGGTTTTATTTCTATATTTGTTAATTTCCACATGTAAGCATGGTTATTTCCTTTCTCTGTAAATGTACTAAATTATCCCTTTTCAGCCGTAATATAATATATCTATACATCCAAACAAAGCTAGCTTTGAAAAAATAATAATATTAAATAAATTTCATTGTCTCACTGATTTTTATAAATTCATAGATATGTGATCACAGCGGGGAAAAATTCTTTACATTCTGAGTAGAGATAGTTTTTCAGGGGAGTTCATAAAATTATAAGACTCATGAAATTCTAAAAGATGTATTAATGAAATAAAAAAGACAAATGGAACATGGTAAGGGGTTGAGAAATTTGCAAAAAGACAATGAACAGGTAAGCTGCTTGTCTGTGAGTGTCAGGACCCCAAGCCTGGAGCACAGATCTTTCACTATGTCTTTCAAATCCTGAATGGCTTATAAACAGGCTTATATCATAGTTACTTTCCTCTCTGAAGTATGGGGGCTTATCTAGAGGTACAGATTCTTAGGAGGGGTTCTTCTGAAAACTTCAGAAACCCTCAACCCCTGTCTCACAAAACACTTAAGAACTTTTACCTTCTGTATGATGGGCCCTTGAACCCACATGACCGAGTCCATTGTCCCTTGCAGCTGTTTTAGTGAATGTGCATTCCATGTGCCCTTGCTGAGCTCCTACCATATGTCACACATTGTGTTAGACAAAGCCCTTTACACAAAAGAGTGGATAGTCTAATAGGAGGAAGACATGTCAACAATTACCAGAAACTCTAGAAACAGAGGGAATAATGAAACAACATAAAAAGTGGGAAGCATAAAAGTCTGGTTTTGCCTAAAGAAATGGAGAAGTTTCACAGAAGATGAGTTTGAGGTAAAGAATGAGCACAAAGGAAGTGGGCATATAAAATAAACTAGGTTGAGGATTGAGGAAGAGCATTCCATAAATCCTCATGGAAAACCCAGAGGCTGGTTTTGACTGCTCACAGAGGAGTGAATAAGCTCTATGATTAGAGCTAAAGATGCAATGAGTAGGCAGAAAGATAATAGATTCCAGGAAAGGTGGATTAGAGCAAGATAATAACTTGGTAATTGTATCTTAAATGAATGGGTTCATGACTATTTTTTTTCTAATGATTCTTCCCTCTTGGAAATAGCTATAATGTAAAATTTGATGGTATAAAACAATTCATATTTTTTTGTGGGTGTTATATACTGAATGTTTAGTTATCTTTCCAAATTCATATTTTGAAGCTATTACCTCCATTCTGGTGGTATTTAGAGTTGGCGCCTTGGGAGTTATTTAAGGTTAGAAGAATATGAAGGTGGGACACTCATGATAAGGTTATAAGAACAGACACATGAGAGCTTGCACTCTCTCCCTCCCTTCTTCCCCACTTCCATGTGAGGATATAGGAAGAGGATGGAAAAGAATTAGAGGAAATCTTCTCAGTGGGGATTAAATTGACTGGCACCTTGAAAGTAGATTTCCAGTTTATGGAACTGTGAGAAAATAAATTGTTGTTTAATTGCTTAGTTTATGTATTTTGTTATGGCAGCTTCAACTGGCAATATAGATATTTGTAAAATATTTAAAAATTGATATTAGTAGGTTTTATACCGAGAATTTGAGGAACAAAGTTGCTAAACAACTAAAATATTAAAAATCTGAAACTGACTTTTCTTAAGTTGTAAGATCAGAGATCATATTGTTTAATACCTGGGAAACCATTTATATTGGAAGAATGAACTTAATGAAAGAGAGCACTAATTTTTTGTTTAATTATAAAGTAGATGCTTGAGAAATATGACTAAATAAACTAAAATATAAAAGAAAATATCAACTCTTGTTTTTTAGAACATGTTATTTTTCTAGTATACAGCAGAGGGGAAATGATGCCACCTGAGTACTGGGTTTGTTGAACTCAATAAAGAGTAAACTGAGGCAAGAATGAATTACCAGAAATTAAGTTTATTCAGGAATAGCAGAAGAATTGTGATTTGGGACACACACACTGCAGGTAAGTCTGCTAAGCATATTAGGTGAGCTGCATTTATGAGCAAGAAGCAATAAGAGTGGTGATTTTAGCCAGGGTTCAAGTAGCAAGCTCTCAACTGGAGGTCAGGAGAGGTCTTGGTTGGCATCATTGGTTGAAGGATAAGTTTCAGTTTTCTGAAAATCAGGCATTTACAGAAAATTAGTCTCTCAGTTCTTATATTTTGTTTTCCTGAGAGTCTATGTGTGAGATTCTCCATTTCAGATCAAGTTCTATTTTAGATTAAAATCCTTTCATGGGTTGAACAATAGAAAAAGTCATTTTGGTAGACAAAGCTGATCTCATAAGAGCAGTTTTATGTATTTCTTATTATGAATAACCATATGGTTTAACCTAAGCCCAAATAATGGCATTGCTATCATTACAGTCTTAATGTATGAAAATTTTAGTCAATTTATCACATTTTATAGTGTTAGAAAAATAAGCTATTACTGAACACAAATGAGTCCTTAGTGTAGCTTTTTAGAATTTAATTGTTTTTTTAAGACTATGATAAATGAGATGGCTAGTAATAAAACTGATAATTGTGAAATTAATAGAATTTGATCTTTGACTGTAGTTCAGGGAATAACTCATAAAAGAAAAGGAAATGCTAGTTGAGATAATCTGTTTAATTTGAAATATTATTTCCTACAATTAACTTCTTTGTTTTAAACAGGAAAGTAATCTGATTTTATAGTAAAAGCAAACGATTGTATTTTTATGCCAGTGGGAAAATTATTTGTTGTTTTAAAAGACCACAGGATCATTAAATTACACCCTTTGTAGAAGATGTGTCACAAGTGAGGGATTTAAACTCTTTACTGTCTCCCCTGTACTACAGGATATTTTGGGAATGTATTCTAATTTTCTACAAAAATATTATTCCTTTCTGGGAAATGCTGGGAAGGATGAATAGAAAAGAAACCCTTTAACACTGTTTATGGGAGTGAAAATTGGTGGAACTTTATGGAAAGCAATATGGAGATTCCTCAAAATATTAAAGCTGGAAATCCAATACAACCTCAGCATTCCACATCTGAGTATTTACCCAAAAGACACAGAAACAGTAATTCTCAGAGATATATGCACCCCAAGTTCATTGCAGCATCCTTTACAATAAACAGGATTGGAGAAACTACCTAAGTGTTCATCATCAGCAGCTAAATGCATAAGAAGATGTATATATACACAGTGGATTACTACACAGCCCTTTGAAAAGATGAAATTCTGTCATTTGAGACAAGATGGATGGATCTAGAGGAGATTGTGCTAGGTGGAATAAATCAGGATAAAGACAAAAGCAGGATGATCTAACTCATATGCAGAATATAAAAACACAAAACAAAGGAACAGACTCAACAAAACCAACCCCTGGACATTGACAATGGAACTGACGTTATCAACAGGAACAAGTCAAGTGATGGTGGGGTTCAAGGGACAATGGTGAAGGACTTTTGCTAATTTGGTGGTGGGCAGGATGTGTTGTCAGGTATCTGAGGAATGGGAAGCCTACACATATAGGTTTATATTATTTTGTAAATTAAAACCACCTCAATAAATATTAAGTTAATTTTTAAAAAATAGAAAGAAAGTTGTAATAAATACAGAGAACACAACCTATAAGTTTAATCTCCTTCCAAACACTTTGTTTTCCAATTTCATTCTATAGTTAGCTATGTACCATTAACAATTTTTAAGACTCAGCCAGACATATTCATAAGAACTTCTTATTTATTCTAGCACCGTCCAGTAGAAGCATCATGTAACCCATGTATGCAATTGAAAGTTTTTCAATAGCTACATTTAAAGAGTTATACACCACAGGTGAAATTGATATTCATGTTTTATTTAGCCCAACATATTATTAACACCAAAAGCTATTTCAACATACATAGTAGCAACATAGAAACAGTAACAAGATATTTTACATTCTTTTTTTCCCTAGTAACACTTTGAAATCCAGTGTGTATGTTTGTGTGTGTGTAATTATAACACATTTCAATTCAGATCAATCACATTTCAATATGATAGTGGTCACTATCCTGAAGACACAGTCTATAAAATTGGATAAACTGTAAGAATTATTTTTAAAAAGAATAAAATACATGCTCACATGCAATACATTGTTCTTTATTTCTTAGTACTTCAAACATGTTTATATATCACATATGTGTTTATATATACATTATGGATAAATGAGATAATACAGAGAAGAAAAATCAAAATCATTAACAATCTATTTTAGTACAAGATAGTTCTGAACTGCCAAGAATAAGTATATGACATAAATTTTAATTATAATGTCAGAGGTCTGCCCAAGCTAATTTAGTTAAAATTCTATTTTGAAAAAATTCTTATTGTGAAATAAAGGACTTCACAAATAATAAGTGTGGGCTTGTTTGAAATGTGAAATACTGTTCTTTCCCTCCTTTTCTGACCCTCTCCCAGCTTCTCATTTTTTACCATTTCAATGAAGACCCAATGGGTAACACTGCTAACAGCTGAGTTTTTGGGTTTGGATTTTTTGTTGCTGTTTTAGTTTGATTTTAGTTGGGGTGGGGGACATATAGTACATTCATTGAATAAATAATGTGCATTGCTCTTGAAAACAAGGGTAAGCAGGCTTATTCTTTGCCTGGAACCAATTTATGCCTTCATACAGCTGTGTTGGGATATGTAGATACGGTACAGAAATTTGGAAAATTACCACGTGAAATTATTGTTTATCTTTTCTTCTCAAGGGAACAAAGTTTTGAATAAGCTTTTCACTGATGAATAAAAATCTCAGTGTCTAGTTAGCTATGAAGTGTGCATTATACAATCAGACACAGTGCGTGGAAAGAGGAGGAGGTCTGGAGGAGTCGGGGCAGTTTGAATTAGTCCTAGCTCTCACCAGGACAACGTTGAGCAGCCCACTCTGCCTGCTGGGCTTCAGTTTCCCATTCTGAGGATTAGTAGGTGGGCTTTTTATACCTGCAACAATCCTATGATTCTTCTTGCCATACATCAGGCAATGTTCATAAAACCTTCTTTTAAAAAATAGCTGGTTTTAATTTTAGTTACAAGAATATGTTTGATTCACAAAAATACAACTAGATATAATTTTCCTAATCTTTCCATATGGTTTTATCAGGTCTGGCAAACTGCAAATTCCAGGGACAATTGTTTATATATGGCCCTTGAGCAAAGAATAATATATATGAATATATATATGGATATATATATATATATATTTGGGGAACAATCAGAATATTTCATAACATACTAAAATTATATGAAATTCAAATTTTGGGTTCATAAATAAAGTTTCACTGGAACACAGCTGCGCTGACTTGTTTTTATGTTACAAGGACCACACTGAGAGATGGAACAGAGACAGTAAGGCCTGAGCAAACTATAATACTTTTTAACACTACATGGAAAAAGTTGGGGGGGGCCTTGATTATGACTATGGTATATATTGATAAACTAAACTATTACATAGTATATATTACTGTATTATATTACTATACTGAAAACAAATAGTAATTAGCAAAAAGTAATAGGTAACATTTATTAAAACACCTGTAAGGTGGTAGGTACCACACTAAGTGAACTAATTGATGTTTTCAATACAACATCATGAAGTGGGTAGCAGACACAACCTTGTGGGTGAGGAAACTCGGGCTTGCCCATGCCATGCCCTTCAGACTTGTCAAGCCACAGGGAAGTGGATTTGTTCCAGGTCTCTCGATAAAGAATTTGTGCTCTAGAGCACAAACCTCTCAGCACTGCACTCAGCAAATATGATGCTTTTGGGTGATAAAGAAAAGTCAATCTGTGCTGGGATTACTGACGAAGTTATTATGCATAAGGGCTATGAAAAAGAATATAAAATCATGCACTCAACTTGAATTCACTTATCTACAGAGTGTATAATAATGCACAAGTGAAAAATTGAAGAAAGTTATATATTCAAAATCACAAATAACATTGCAAAATCAGTGATGCAGACTGGTTCTAAAGGACCCAGAGATGGGCTACTGTCCCTTCATGATATAATTGTCACCAAGTATAGAGTTTAAAAAACAACAATATGCTGAGTTTTTCATGGAACTAAATTGTTCAGTTTAAATATAGTCCTTTGTTACAGAGATTATATCCTCTCAAACTTTTGGTATGAAGTATATTCTTTATATGGAATAGTTATTTCACAACACAGATAATTTTTCTTTAATGTATGCATGTGACAAAAGAAAAAAAACAGACAACCCCATTTGAGTCTTAATTTGCTTTGTTATTTTGATTTTTTTAATTTTTTAATGTGGATTCCTAAGGTCTGGGAGCCTTTGTTTCACATGCTCTGACCAATAATTCAATGTCTAGGAAATGATCCTCTAAAAATAATATGTGTACAGGAAACAATTTATAAACAAAGGCATACACTGAGGCACTATTTGTCAAAAACAAAATTTCAAATGAAAATCATAGAAAACTTAAATTACAGTGTAATTACATGATAAAATAATATGTGACAATTAGAAACCTCTGCAATTTATCAATGACATGGGAAATACTCACAATATGATGAAGACAACTGATTCCTCATGCGGTAAGGACACAGATCTCTTTGCTGTAAGCTGTTTCGTGCTATTCTCTTTGTAGTTGGTTGAATTGCATCAACCAGATTTCTTTATTGAAGTGCAAGCCCCAGTACCTTAGACTTTGGTCTTATTTGAAAATACAGTCATTGCAAATGTAATTAGTTAAAATAATGTAAGGTCATTAGATGGACCCTAGTCCATTATGATTTCTCTCCCTATAAAAAAGAAAAATTTTATTTTATTATTTAAAATTTTTGATTGAAGTAACATTGATTTCTAACATTGTATTGGTTTCAGATGTGCAACATAATTAAATTTCTGTACATGCTACTTTATGATTACCTCCATAAGACTAATTTTCATCCACCATACATTTGACCCCCTCTGCCTGATTCACTCACTTCATTCCCTATTCCCCTCTTTTAACCACTATTTTGGTCTTACTGTCTCATTTTTGTTATGTCGTATTTGCTTGTTCATTTTCTTTATGTTCCACATAAGAGTGAAGTCATGGTGTTTGTCTTTCTCCACTGACTTATTTCACTTAGCATAATTCACTCAGAAGCTATTCATGTTGCTGCAAATGGCAAGACTTTGTCTTTTTTATATATGCGTATAACTGAGCAGTATCCCTGTAGTTTACATACACCACATCTGCTTCATCTATCTATGTACATTTAAACTGCTTCTAAACCTTGCCTATTGTAAACAATGCTGCAATGAATGTTAATACCTTGATACTGGACTTCTGGTTCCAGAACTGTAACATAGTGCATTTCTATTGTTTAAGCTGCTGGTACCAGTCACTGGTACTTTGTTACAGGAGTGCAAGCAAACGAAGATACTCACCAAAAGCGTTCCAAATTCCAATCTCATCAGGCCTTGCTAATCTGAGAAATCCTTTTTCCCACCTCCATTCCAGTCAATGGATGCTGTAGAGATATTAGAACTGCCATGTGATCCCTCACAGGAGCTGTTATCAACTGAGTGGCCTTGTTACCTGGAATCTTCCCCTCATCCTCACCCAGAAGCCCTACACCAAGGCTAGTCCCTTCCTGAGTTGGAGACACAGCTAGGAATCCCAGGGTCACTGCCACAGAAAGAATGTCTTAGCTAGATTAGATGCCTAAGACTGAAAGAGCTCCTGTACTTTGATGATAAAAACAAGAAAGTTTTGGGCAAACTGTTTAAGTTGGTCATCCTGTCTTACAGCTCCCATAAATCCCTGTGCATCTCTCTCTTAATAGTTCTTCCTAAATTTATACTATAATGATCTGACTGGTAGGATGATTCACTTAATCAGACCCAGACTAGAGCACAAGTTCTTTCAGAATAGTAATTTTTCATTACATTCCCGACACTTCTTACATGGATAAAGGAATACTATACAACACTGTGGAACACTTCTGTGTTAAATCAATAGTGAACATATTTATAATGTATAACTAGAGTCTACCAAAAGGATGACAACTGTTAGTATTTTATTGTATGTACAGCCCATTTTTTACTATAAAATATTCTGCAAGGAATACCATATTAGTCAAATGCATTCTTAGTAGCTCCTTTCAATAATCCCTTAAGATTTTTTTTTTAATATTTTAATTTAAATATTCCAAATATTTTATAGCCTTTGAAGGCAACAAAAATATTTACCAACAAAATTGTCATATTGTATACTTACATGGATATTTTTCATTCTTTTTTAATTTTCACAATTAAATTTGGAAGATGATTTCATTTCAGACACAAGTCTTTGATGATAAAGTGTTTACTTTTCCTAATAAATTAGTGTGACTGTGTTGCATCTTGAGTTAAATACAAAATTTCTCTCTATATATTTACATTGTTTAGCAGAAAAATGGTTTGAATATGTAGATTGGAGATAAGTAGAATGAGCTAAAGGTACTAATAGTATTTTAACTGTCTCACTGAAGAAACATTCCAGATTCTGGGAGCACAAGACATACTTTGAAAGTCGGCCTTTAACTTAATCCCATAGGAGGAGGCTTGGCAATCAAGTCAGCATCTTTCTTGTAACCCTAAGAAGTTCACAGATTCCAGTAAGCTTCCATGCATTTTGCAATCCAGATTCTACCCCATGAATCTCTCTTCCTTTGTAACTTGTAAAATTTTCTAATTTTCCTAAAACATCATACAAACCCTCTATTGGATACCTCTCAATCACAAAAAAATGCCATTTTGATTTACAGTCTCCAAAATCTGTAAAGCCTCTTACCCCAAGTAAAGGGTAGAAGGATCTGAAATTATTTATGAAGTGTGCCTAATAATATGACAAAAACATGCCCTATCATAATTCAAACTCAACGGAGTCAGCCTGGTCAGTACTTGGCTATCTTTGAAACAAAATCACATTCTTCGGGAAGTAGTGTTGGTAACTCAGTAAGTAGCAGCTGTTCCTGGGACTTTGAAAAAAAATGTTTCATTATTTGACCAGTGGTCAGTATCCAGTCTATGCTCCACTGTTATTGACAGTCAACATGCAAAAGTCTAATTTTTTATGATTGAAAAAAACCTCTTGGCAAAAAAATACATGAACAACTTTTTCACCTTTAATCTGAGGATCCTATTGCGATTTAAATGTACTCTGTTCACATCTATTCCTCTGTAATGTTAATTTGCACTTATTATTACTCAGAAATTCCACACATAAAATGATTGCTCTAGTTTCTCCAATCTTAATAATGAGTGCTCCATTCCTACGCCATTTTAAAAGCTTTCTAAAGACCCTTTTAAAATGAAAGGTGATATCACTGAATGCAATGTTTATTTACAAGATATTGTGATCTCAGGCTTGAGAATGCTCAGTATAAATAACCACCCAGCAGCATGCACTGCATTTACTAGAAATCTGATCCCATCAATTTTATATGATCCTACCAACGAGAGTGTAGAATGCTAATGATGCTAATGAGAATTTGATGTTGACAGAAGATTCATTTATAAATAAACATGGCCAGAAAGATTATTAAATCAGATGATGGTTTGTCAATACCCATCCAACATTAGGTCTCACTATCAAGACAACCAACCACACTTTCAGTCACAATCATAAATCACAATTACAGTCCACGCTGTACTTATGTAGCACTTTTCATCGGTGAACCTAAAAAGATATGCATTAAATTATCTTCAGACTCTTTGACAGTGTGGACTTGAGTACCCATTTCCAGCAGGACTCAAAATTGGTACCATGTTCATTGCTGTGTTGAAATGACTCTAGTCACGCTTACTTAGCCATCAGCAGACTTCATCTGTGCACACCAGAGTACTCGGATGAGAGATCCTCTAGAAAGGAGACATGGTACACAGTCCAGATATGACTACAGTTTGATTTTCCCTTATATCTTAGTCCTCCTGAGGTATCTATGGGGCTGAGGGGTTTATACTTATACAATTCACACCCATTTGCTGAAATGTATATGTTTGCCTTAATTTAGGTCTCTAGAGGTCTCTACCCATCTTTAAAGAAAACTGAAGCAAAGATAACCTTTTTCTTTTTAAAACTAGCTTTAGTAGTAGAAATACAAATAAAATGACAATTTAAAAATTACTGTATGTACTCATCAACTGTGATAGGCTATGACTGTCACAGACCTTGCTTTAATATTGCAGAAATTTTGATCCTCATGTCTTATTCTTATTCTTACCCTTATTCTTATATTTGTATGCTTGTTCTGTGGGCATCTGATTCGACCACTAACAGTCTTCCTTTGTGCATCAAAGATTGAAACACTTACTAATTCGAGTGCCGTGGTGAAGCAGCATTTAGGTCAGTCGCCACCAAAGGAGCAAGCCACATATCCCTGGGTTTGAATTCTGGGTCTTCAGGGAAACAACCAGTGTGAACATAAAAATAAAAAACAAAAAGAAAAGATGCTTCTTCCTACTCTCTCTGCCAGCCTGCCTACTCATCATTCCTGCCTGCACCTTTCCTTCAAAAAAGAATAAACAGAAATGTCTAGTGATTGATAAGGAAATTCACCAGAGAACTGCCCATGTCTGACTTTCACCATTCTCCTATAAGAGAAACAGACAACCTTGAATACTTAATATTCCAAGAGGAGTAAGAATGAAGAAATGTAGGCAGAATGACTGGTGAAAATGAAGAAAGAAGGTGAAGATGATTCAAAAGGGGACCGGCAGCTGCTTTGTGTGTGAAAAAGCCACGACTGGCATTGTGCTGAGGAGGCAGAGTCAGTGCCAGGATGAGGACGACAGCTGGGAGACATTTCAGTCCCCAGTGACAAAGCACGTGAGAGGTTGAACGATGAAGCGGCCTATGTGAGAGTGAGCGAGGAGAGAAGGTATGGGCACAGTCACTAAGTTCTAGTTATTTCCACAAATTCTTCCTCATCACTTCCTCTGTGTGGGGCATTCTGCCAGATGGCGAGGAAAGACAGAGTCAGTGTGTGCCTTCTGGGATCTGAGAGTGTGTTCTGAGGAGGTAGATAGGATTCAAGTTCTCATATGCAAAAATGAGAAACATGACTCCAAGAAGTTCTGTGAAAGGATGATGTGTGGGCTCTGGGACTGACTTAGCATGCAGTTCAGAGATGTTTCTTTGAGAAAAAATACTTAAGAAGAAATCAAAGTAGGACAAGGATCAATCCTAGTGAAGAGCTTGGGGAGAGGGCTCCAAGGAATGACTTGTCAGAGCAAAAATCAGGAAGTAGAACCAGAGGACCAGGGCCTCTGAGGTCCTGTCTAGGAAAGTTGCCATCATCTTAGGAACAGTGGGGAGTCATTAAAGGCATTTAGTTCATGAGAGGTAATGAGGCAGTGGTGGCCTATTTGTACTTTGAAGAAGTCTCCTGGGCTATAGAAAGGATTTGACAAGGCCAGAGAATGTCCAAGAGGCCTGTACTAAGAGGACATTAGTCATTGAATTTCTACTGGGCCTAGAATTTTAATATTTGAGATATATGTATTTGATATTTATGACGTTTTCCTTATTTACTCACTGAGTTAGTCAATATTCAATATGTTAGATAATATATTGAAAGTAGAAATTTAGTTTTATGCTATTATGAATACCCTTAACTTTTCAATACTTCTAATATCAGCACTATTGGTACCAGTTATACCTGTTTTGAACTTCAGGAATATTATTCCGCATTCTTACCTATGTGAGTATAATTGAACTAAACAACAAATTAGTCTATTAATTATCAAAATAATCATCAGGAAAGACAGCATTTATTTATTTATAGCAAGTATTTACTATAGTCTTCAAATATCTGTATGCGAGATTTTACAAGTTTACAAAATAAAAGTAGAACTGAAAGATAAATGATTTGGGGTGTGCTTTTATAGCTCAGGCAGTTGAAATGACTGGGATGTCGACCTTGTAAATCCCAAGGACCCAAGGACAGGGGGTACTAAAATAAACAAACAAATTAATAAATGCTTCCTCTTCCTCTCCCTTCCTTCCTCCCTTAAAAATAAAAACCAGAACAAAACAAAAACAAAACAAACAACCCAAATTATTTGGAAAATCTGTAAAATTTAAGAGAAATTTACATTTTCTTCTCTCCATATTTACATCATTTCTCATATGATATATACCTAATATATTAATGAAGCCATACCGCAATAGCTTTTGCAAAGTCATATTAAAAATAAATGTTTTTATAATGGTTTTGTAGAACATAGTTTGGAGAAATAAGAAGGAATTTCTATCATTCAGAGCTCTTTTCTATAAATGTTCAGAATACAATGTCAAAAATTTCCCAACATTAGAAGTTAAACCAATGTGAGCTCAAGTTTTTAATTTACTATTACTTGCCTCTTTTTTTTTTCCTTTAGGAGATACATATGTATTAACTATCAGTATTTTTTCTTCTTGATTAACAGTGATTTATTTTGTGATTTAACTTAGTCACATACAATAAGCTAAAGGAAGCAAAGAGGGTTTTATGTTTTAAATAGGCACATGTATTTATATATATATCAGGCCTTCGTTGGTAGTGGAGAGTAGGGAGTCAAAGAAAAACTTTAAGGGAATAGAATAAATGCCACTAGATTCAGTAGAGTTAGTTATATAAACTTTTAAAGAAGAACCAGGCAATACAATTGTATTCTGTTTTCTCATGAGCTTCGTTACGGTATGAGTCTGGTTTGACATTTGACATTTCAACAACCGAAAACAAACAAATAAAGCCAACAACAACAAAAACACATTCACACACTGCTGGGTTTATGCCCCAAGAGGTTAGGCTGCCCTTGTGCGACATGGACCTAGTCCATAAGGAAAGCAGACACAGTTCTGGGCAGGTTCCCACCTCCCACCACACTGGGAACATAGACATAAAGTCTGCAGGACTCTCGAATTTCAGGGGCTACCCATGAAAGGACACTTTCTTCCTTAGAAGTCTTCAAATTGTACACATATATTCATTTGCTTATTCATTCATCATTCAGTCAACAATTATCTGCCGAGTAACTCCAATGTACTAGGGACTGCTTCAGTGATTCCACCATATTTCCATGGGGTGAATGAAGAAAACGGTTTCATTTCACAGGTGTGTGTGGGGTGGTGGGGAGGATATGGAAGGTTGAGGAACTTGTCCAGTGGCAAAGCAACAAAGTAAAAACAAAGCCAGTTTCCCAGATTTCTTATTCAGTTTTCCCTTGGTCTGGCTTGATTTAGAGCAGTTTTTCTCAACCAGGGGTGATTTTGGCCCCAGGAACAGTTGGCAATGTCTGAAGACATTTTTGATTGTTATGAAAAGAGTAAGAGAGAATGACTGTACTGAAAGGGCAGAGGTAAGGAATTCTGCTAAGCATCTTACAGTGTGAAGAACAGCTCCACAAAGAATGATCAGGCCTTCAGGTCAATAGTGCTGTGATTTTGAAACACTGGTTAACAGGGAGTATTGGGAAATTTTTGTGCATAACACAGAATTTATTTTTGCCTATCTGGCTAACAGGAAAATAAAAACAAAAAATCAATTTCTTATAAGATGAAGGTGATGCAACTACTTGATTTTCTCATAAATGAGTCTGATATTTTTAAAAATATACCTACTTTTATGGACTGCAGTTGTTGTTTTTCATTCCACAGTTTGATAACCCACCGTCCCCACAGAAGTGGCAATTTTATCTGTTAGGGATGGTCTTTCTGTATGTAATTACAGGGTGTACAGAAGACTCTTCTCACTGTCCTGCCAGGACTTGCGACCCTCTTGTGGTTTTCCAGGGGGGCTCTCCTCCCGTAAAAGTCACACATTTACTGAAGTGTATTCTCTGTGCATTAGAAGAATCTGTAATTCAAGAATACTGTGTCTGAAGCAAAATCAACATCCTCATACTAAAGTCACCTTTCTCTTTAACTCACTAAGATGTTTGTGTGAAGAACCAGCTGGAAATTCTAACCACTTCCATGAAGATGTTAGAAATATGGGAGAAATTCACTGTGTTTACATTGCATCTTTGTAGTATAGTATAGTATCCTAATATCCATCAGAGGTAAGTTGGGGAAAGATGTGACATCACTATTTACTGAACCAGACACAGGGCAGGCAGAATACAGAAGATGTGTATGTCTACAATGCAATATAACCCAGCCCTAAAAAGATTAAACAGTGACATTTCCAACAACATGGTTAGAATTTGAGGGTATTTGGATAAGTGAAATAAGTGAGAAGGGGAAAGACAAGCACTAGATTATCTCATTCAATGGTAAAATACAAAGAAACAAAACAAAAGGACAAAAAACAAAAAAAAAAGCCCAAACCCTGGGTATTGGAACTAGAACTAAGGTTGGAGAAGCAGGTGGAGGTGGGATTAAGTGGTGGAGGTGTCCACTGGACAGTGGTGGAGGACTTCTGGTGATTTGGTGGTATGTGTGGTGTGTTATCATATATTAGATACATAGTGAACCTCCCGCATCTCCCACGTATGTAATTTTATAATCAAAGTTATCTAAAGAAGAAGAAATAGAAAAAAAATCTCTGTGTGTTCATAAAAGGGAATGACAATAATATTCACTACAGAAAGGTATGTGGAGGATTCAAGGGACTTCTGGCATGTGATAAGTGCTTAAGAAAGCTTAAGTATTGTTGGTTATTATTAACATTATTAACTCAACTAGGTTGAAAGAAAATGATAAACTCAGGTAGATTATTAAAAACAGGCAGCAGAATTGAGAAGAAAACACTGCCAACTATTAACAGTACTTTTGGTGACTTTTTTTTCTCTGCAAGTGTTCAGTCATAAGCATGTATTTCTTTGACATTTTCATTAAAATCTTTTAAAAAATCATGTCCAGGAGCAACTTTCTTATCAACACGGTATCTAAGAAAATTGTAAGCAAGAACATCTTAATTCCTTTCAAAGTATTTAGGCTAGTTTTCTCTAAATAACGGAACGGGAAACTTTAGTCTTCAAGAATCTCATGAGCTCATATTAGTCTTTGTACCAACACAGTATTCTCTCTGGTGTATAATTATGTTTTACAAATTTATTTATTTAGGGGAAAAAACAGTCTTAAGTTTCTGACTTTTTTCTCCTACAGGGACGTCAAATATGTATTTTTCCCAAAGATAGACTGTACAATACACACAAATGTATCCAAGCGTTTCATAGCAGTGACATTATTTTGTGAAACTAATAGTGGTGTGCAGATGTGAGCAAGACTTTTAAAAACAAAAGTATGTGTTATGTGACAGAGACAAAAAATGTATTAAGCTGTTCACATTTGATTATCGCCAGTTACTTCACTGTATCTAGGTGAGGTTTAAAGAGAACCAAATGGCGCTCAGGCTACATCTTGAGAGCTTGGAAGAAGAGTAGGCCTGGGCTTATAAAGAGGGCTTGTGGGGGTTCTGACCTGACCTGGAAACAGCTCAAATCATAGGAAGTTCAGGTGGGTCCAGGTCATTTATAACTAAGAATTGGTCATTTATGACTAAGAGTTCGTCATTTAAAACTAAGGTCTTACAAAGAAGATGATGTGATGGGATTATAGAAATAACTTTGACTTAGAATTTGATACTTTAGGTATTCACTGAGGAGTACCTGCTTTTACCAAGCACTTGCAGGCTGTTGTTGAACTTCTGCAAACATTTATTGAGTTCCTAATCTCTTCTTGGTACCAGTCTGCATACAGAGGATGCATAGATGAAAATGCCCAGCCCCTTTGGTTCTCTCACAGGAGTTCACAGTCCATTGGAAAGATGCCGTGTAAATACATAACTACAGAATGGTGTGAGCCATAGCTGAGGTTTGTGCAGAAAAGGAAGAAGCATAGACTCAGTCCTGTAGACTCCACATGGAAAGGTCAGGTCTAAAATGTTCAGGATGACTAAAAACTCATTATTTAGATAGAGAGGATCCTCAGAAAGCAAGGATAACTTGGTCAAAGCAGGTTCACCTCACCGTATGTACCAGTTTAAATGGGACAGTGCCATATTTTTCATGTTGCCAAATCGTCCCATTGTTTTAATATACATGTCAACTTTGTCCCACTTTTAGTAACCTGGGGCCGTCTTAACAAGGGACAAAAGGGGTAGTTGCATTGTCCTGTGCCCAGTCTGTGGAGGAGGGCAGAAGCAGCCTTCCCCCTTCGCTCCACATTAAAGATGGCCCTTGCTGGCACTGACTGCAGTGGGCAGTGGCTACAGCTGCTCCCAGCCCCTGTGAAGAAACAGAAGTCAGAGAGGAAGAGGATTCTGCCCCCACCCCAATCACCTGTTTCTTCAAAAGGGATCAGACCACCACAGCATGGTAGAGCTGCATTTAAGTTCTACAGGATTTTTTTGGGTGGCACTATGTGGTTTGTTTTTGGCACTATGGGGGTTATTAGAAATACCTGGCACCGGTATGGTTAAAGTTGCAGGTATTTTATGAAGGACATTTAGAGTGGGGCTTATAAGGACACCAAATTTGGTTTTCTCCCAAGGTGTCAAAATTCCTTGCACCAGTCCTGGCTGTTTGCAGTCCTGCTCGATTATACATTATTACTATCAATCCCTGATGGGCATTGAGTAGTACTTGTCACTGGCTTGGTTGCTCTGCACCTGTTTGGATTTATCTGCTGTCTCCCTTCCCTTTCATTGTCAGCATAGCCCCATTCCATTTTTGTTATCTCAATGTACCTTTTTTGTCTCAAAAAAATATGGTCAGCCAGGGTCAAAGATGCTTTAGTCAATTCCACAATCCTTTACAGAGGATTCTCCAGGCAGAACACTGCACAAAGTCTAGAACAAATGAAGAGGTATTGCTTCCAGAAACTTGCTACTGCACATTGCAATAAATGCACGTTTTTAACTTTTTAAGCTCAACATCAATGAAATGTGAACTAATTACCTTTTCTTTCAATTTATTGCCTTTGATTTTCTACTATTCTTATAAACATGGTTACACATCCTGCAAAAATAAGAAAGAAATCTCCTTAAACAATGTAAAACAATGATCTAAAAGGATACATAGCTAAATGACACACAGAATTACAAGATAAAATTCAGTTAATGAACACAGACATAAAAAAAGCTTAATCTTACTAGAATTAAAATTATACACTTAAAGTGTAATAACTTCTAATTTATTTCATTGTCATACACTTTAAAAACTGTTAATATCTAGTCCTGAGGAGACTCTAGGAACCTAATCACTCACATACAGTAATTGGACTTTATTTCTTTAGGCCCTTAACCCCAAAATAAAGAGACAAAAACCTGTATTCATGATGATGTTCATTTCAGCATTATATATAAGAATGGTAATGTGGCAGCAAAATACATTTCCAAAAATTAATGGGAAAGTTAAATCATGCTTCATTCCTTAGATGGATTATAGCATTTGAATAAATATCAAAATTCATAATTATAAAACCTCTTGAGACATGAAACATTTTCAATAAAATTATTACTGAGAAGGGTTAGAAAGTATCATGCATACTATTTCAGTCACATAAAGTATTTATATGTATAGAGAAAAAACAGAAAAGACTACATAAAATAACTGTAAATACCACATTAAAGTTTTCTATTTTGACTTTTCAGATTTTCTGCTAATAATTTTTTCAAGAGTGCTCTTAGAGGATAAAATTTGGATCACTTAATAAGCTCCATACTAATGGGATAATATATGTAACACCTAAAAAAAACCCGAAAACCGAAAACCAAAAAACAGTCTTGAATGTTAATAGATACTCATATTAGGTGAAATTATACAAGTATACAAAATTAAGAAAAAAAACTCATTTGGGGGAGAAGGCAGATTTATCCCAAATTTCTGCTTTGAGTAAGTGCTGAACTGTCATGAGGGCCTCATCTTACTTATTGGTTTGAGCGCAATGACAGGATATGCTCATCGAAATTATCCATTTAGTTCATAACTGGGATTAAAAGCTCTTTGTGAGGGAACTCAAAATGTCAACAGTCAGAGTCATTCTGCAGATTGATTCTGTAGATTAGAACATTTCCACCAAGCATTTGGTCTGTGAGATGTCTAAGTAGATTAATTGAAGTAGAAATGCATTATTTATTATTTAACACTTAGTGAAAGCAATCAGTGAGCCAGGTTTAATAATGATCTCTCTTAGACACTCACCAATGAATAAGAATTAGGTAAACATAACTAAATCATTATTTAGGGGGTTTATCAAATTTCAAAATCAGAACTTTTGCTTTGAAGAGGCAATTAGCATTATGATATTATCTTTTAATATTCAAAAAGAGGAGTCCTATGTGAGAAAGCTCCAAGAATTAGCTCTATTTGCACAAGAAATGCGAGAAAATTCTACAATGTCAACAAAGGCCTTTCTAGTCGAAGATACACTGTTGATTCATGTCAATAATCTAGGAGATAGATTACAGGAACATACTAAGTGACTTCAGAATTCCTGATGTGACTGCTAATTATTTTGGTATTGAAGAAGACTTTCCTTCCTCTTACATATGCTTGGATTGGTAGAAATGCTAAATTTTACTAAATCTGGTCTATAACTGTCTAAGAGAAAACTGATTTTCTATCTGGCTGTTTTCCTTGTCCCTAGGCTGCTCTCCTGTCTTCCTTCTCACATGCATGAGTTGTATCATATTTCTGAGGTTACTTCACCCAGGATAGCCTGATTTAAGAGCTTTCTTTCATCAGTGAGGACAGTCTTTGAGGAACCTCTAACCTTACAGCTTTGAGAGATAGCTAAAAGGCGCAAGTGATTAACTGACCCCACCTTTTACCTCCGTAGAAACCTCATCATGAACTCATGTCAGGATAAAATCTAACAGTTCTAGTTTCATGATTTGAAGCATATATTTAATCTTTCAGGGTCCACCTACTTTACTGGAAATGACATCTATGATAGAAGAGTGTTATTGGGATCTTCACGGGCTCTATGTATGTTGAAGACTCCATACTCCTCTTCTTTTTAAAATGTTACTGTTAACAACAGAATGTGAGATCTGCTCTCTCAATTTTTTAAGTGCACAATACAGTAGTATTAATCATAGGTACTAGGTTGCACAGTGTATTTCTAGAACTTATTTCTCTTGAGATGAATTTGAACTTCATACCCATTGAATAGTAACTTCCCATTTTCTCTACACTGGCCCCTGGTAAGACCATTCTATTTTCTGCTTCTATGAGTTAGACTTCTTAAAATATTTCATAAGAAAATCACACAGTATTTGTTCTCTATGTCTGGCTCACGTCTCAACATAGCGTTCTCAAGGCTCATCAATGCTGCTGCAACTGGCAGGATTTTCTTTTTTGTAAGAATGAATAATATTCATATATATTATATGCATACATATATATATAATACATATATTTCATCTGTTGATAAATATTTAGGTTGCTTCCACATCTCGACTGCTATGAATAATGCCATAATGAACATGGTTTTCAATGATCTTGATTTTAATTCTTGTGAATAAATGCCCAGAAGAAGATTGCTGAATCAAATAATAGTTGTTGGTTTTTTTTTTTTAAAAAAAGCTTTTCTTTATCTCTCATAGACTTATCCTATACTTGCTTCTAAATTCAAATTTCTTTACACATAGACTCTAGTACCACCCAAGTACTCCCAATGCCACCTAACTTCTATTGTATTCTGATAATTTTTAGTATTCTATACATAAATCTATTTTTCTTTGCTGATGGATGAAGTGAAATTACCATGCCACCACCAGCAGTGACTTCACTGGGAAACATCACAGCTCAACTCAGAAGGGTTAAGACAAAACTTCAGCGTCGTAGTAAAAGGGAAGGATTATTTAAAAGACCATGTTGTATGAACAACAGATTTCCTAACAGGCCAGGACAATAAAAAAAATGTTAGGCTTAGGATTCCTCTGCTTTCATTGCCTATTTATTTTAAGGTTTGGGTTTTATTATTATTAAATAATAAATAGTATACTTTATTTTATAATGAGAGATTTGAATATTTAATTTCTATCATAAGTAAGACTCATTCTTTAAAAAATAACAAGATTTAATCACAGTACAACGAATATATTTCAGTAAGTACTTTGAAGATAATGTCAGAAAAAATATTTACTTATGATAACAATTAGTGGCTTAAATCACAGCTGAGTTTCAATGATATTAAATTTGAAATATAATTCTATCATATGTGAGAGTTTGATTCGTGTGAAATTCACTCACTAAATCCTTAAAGGTCTTTTGGTGAGATGTTTGATAAACATGTTCTTAAAGGGTCTTCTCTAAAACACGTATTTTTTATTTTTTCTGATACTTCAAAAATGACTAAACATTTATCTTTGCATTATTTACCTGTGAGATAGAGTTCATTCAGCTATTCCTATAGTGGAAATAAGAAACACAGACATTTCTATAGAGCAAAGGTGAGAAAGACCAGACTGGGGAGAGCAAACTCCAGACTTGGCCCCCGTTCTCCTGTCCTCTCCAGCCTGCTGTGTCACCTTAGTGTTCCTACATACCCCTGTAGTTGCTTTGAGAAGCAGTGTACTGCCTGAATGATAGGCTCCTCTAAGTCTTTCTCATGTCTCTGGTGTTTCTGTGATATATATGCTAGTAATTAATTATTACTACTCGACTGATGTAAATAAATACACATACAGCTTTTGGTAATGGATTTCTCATTTTTCACCCTTTACAAAATCTTTGAATGAGGTTCAGAAGTGAATGATTTGTAAAATATGTCATGGGAAGCTGGTCTACCTTGCATGGTAAAAACATATGAGGGAGGTATTCAGTGGAGAATAGAGATTTGTCAAGGCTCCAAACAAATAAGGTCGAGAAGACTCTAAACTTAGAGAACATTTATTGCACATGTTCCCCATAGGCTGTGGGTATCTATGCACTTAGTATTCTGAATGCTGCATTTTTGCTCACTCACATGCACTGGGTGCAAATTTGGATGGTCTCTGGGGTCAGGTTGCCAAATATGACTTTGGGAAATCTTTTTCCTGGAAAAAATTGATGACAGGACAGTTGGAAAACTGGAGGCAGACAAGAATAACAACAGAAGGTCAGAACCCTTCTGGCTTTAAGGCAGATCATTTTTTTATTACGTTTTATTACATTTATTACATTTACCATAGCCCTAGAACTTCTAAAAAAAAAACCTCATTTGCTTAAAATTAGATTTTTTTTCTGTTATCAAGTTGCCCTTTCTATTTTCAAAGAACTAATGAATGAAGATCTAATCCTCTTGCAGGGAAGTCATGCAGTAACAGCAAACTCCCCAGAAGAAAACTTCTGAAAGTTGCAGTTGGTATAGTAGGAGACAACTTAATAAAGGAGATGTTATAGGATCTTCTTGTGTAACTGTATTAGCAATTGTATTATATGACAGAGACTTTATTCCCAGGGTCTTCTGAAATTTTGGCAGGAAACAGTGCCTTTCACAATCAACCCTGTTTCTTTTTGGATGTTTTACACATGGGAAGAATGAGAGGAGTAGAAGACAGCATACAGAGAGGGAGGATGGCAGCAAGCTCATTACAGAGAACAGGAAGATGCATCATGGCCATATATGTTGTCCTTGACTTTTTTAATTCTCCTTGGCCAAGACCCTGAATATAGGATTAAGTCATACAATAGAACAGGACCCTGTGTTCACGTCCCTGTTCCCTTGGGTTAGTCACCAGTCAGTCAGCGCACAGTGTGATCTTTTCTTTAAGACATGCTTGGCTGTTTTACTATGGGCCCTCACCACTTTTCATGAGATACTTTCAGTTCTCACAAATAGGCTTAGATAATCTACTGAGTTTTTTCATTGTGCACTAGTCTTTTAGTGAGGAACTTTCCCCCAATGAAAAGATAATTTGTGACCACTGAGCACTTAGAGTAGGCCCAGGCTATGATCACCACCACACCTTCATTGTGATTCTATCCCTCGTTAGAAAACATGTGGCTTCAGGGTCTTTTCTTAAAGTCTACCCGACTTATGCCATTCTGAAAGGAACCAAGAAGATAAAAAGCCATTGATGAGATAAGAGATCTTTCAATAATTTAATCATTCAATAACAAAAAGAGGAGAAATTATTAAGTTGGACATTTCTTTCTTCAAAGTTCAACATAGGCTATTTTTTAATTTACTAGACATCCACAACTAAATGAGGAAATTAAATTATAAAACTTAAAAAAAAAGAAAGAAAAGGTACAGGCAGGAATGAAGGGGAGCAGGCAGGCAGGAGGAAGAAAGATGAGGAAAAGATTTATAAACAGTCTTAAAGAATGGAAAGAATAGATAGGATCTACCTACAAATCAACAGAAGTGGGAAAATGTTCAACTGAATGATTATTTTTAAGAGGCAAAATTCAAGGATAGTTACTCACCAATAACTTTTAGGTAACTAGCAAATTGTTTTCCATTTACTTTAAGAGATAATACTATTGATTAGACAAATAAACTGTTTAACACTTTGATAGATATTCAAACTATACAAATTTAATTCTCAAAGTCTCCAAGTTAAATCCCATCTTGAGGTTTGCTGGAATTAGCAAATAAAAATATGGGGTGTCCAGTTAAATTTGAATTCAGACATATAATAACAATTTCTAGCATAAGTATGTGCATGAAATATTTGAGACATGGGTATACAAAAAGGCTATTTGCCATTTACCTAAAATACAGGGATGACAAATTTGGGGGCACAATTTTAGGCAATTCTTCTCTGGCATTACTTGATTAGACTCATGATTATGCAATTGGATTACATCAAGCTTCATAGATATCTGGAGACTTTCCTAAGGTGGCTGTACACTTAAAAACTCCTTCTTATTCCTTGTTTTTTCTAACTCCTAAATTATGCCACTATGGAGACTGGAGAGCACCCACCCAGCTTTCTCAAGACCTGTGCTTAACTGCCTTACACACTTATATTGAAATATGATAAATTGGCCTAGGTTTAATACATCTAAATTCAAGCTTTGCAACATATCCTATGACTTAAATTAAAGCCGGGTGCACAACAATATGGTAGAACTAAGACTTGGTTTAAAAGACTGTACCTAAGATAACTCTGAAGAAGCTAATCCCAAACCCTTGAAGACCCTCTAAGTCCCTCAAGTCTCTCAAGAAAGTTTAAAAGTTTAATGGATACTCATAGTGCATTTACATGGTAAGCATGGCTCTATATCAAACCTATGAGATAAATCCTATTATTATCCCAATGCTACAGAGGAAAAAAAACTGAGGAGTTAAGAGGTTAAATGACATCTCAAAGTGACATGGCAAGAAAGTGGTGACAATATATAAATGACAATATTTGTCGCACCTACAAGAAGGCATGTGATATGTTTATTGTCTCTAAACTTTTTCACAAAGAACATCTCATTCAACCTTAGGGTTTCTGAATGTGGTAGAGAGGGCAAGTACCAAGCTAGCACAGCCATTTTACAAATGAAGAAATGAAGGGTCGAGAGCCTGTGCATTACTGGCACAACATTAATAAATTAGTAACGACGAGGTCTCTGCTTGACAAAGCCTTGTAGGAGGAGAAGGAAGCTGTCAGTGATTTGAGGTTGACTTGGAGACTTTGCCAGAAAGAGAGGTTAGGGGTCATTGAAGAGGAAATCCCTAACTGAGTCACTGATACCAAGTGCAGTAACAGAGCCAAGACCAAACCTGTACAACTGGAGGATTTACTACAAAACCTCCATTCTATTCTCAAGGTGGTTTTCATCAGTAAAAGGTGATTAATGTTGAATGCACTGACATTCAGAATGCTGTATACCCCAATTCTCCCAAAGTTAGGTTTTTTTAAGCATCAGGTTTTATTGCAGGCCTGATGGCCTATGGCCTGGTATTAAGTACCAATATGGTGATGAGTTTAGATCTAAAATAAAAATTAGAGTGTTTCTAAGTGAAAGAAGACATTGGTATTTGCTATATATATTTTAGAAAAGCATCAGTAATGGAGGACTTTTCAGAGAGAAAGTAGAAATAGGCTGCCTTTGTTTATCTCAAAGTGAGTCATTGTCTGCAGAACTCTCTCAAAAAAGAATGTGGGCGGTAAGGCCCAATTGCTGCTGTGATCTTTAGAGATGTCAGAGCAGGCAACATGCCTGCTAATGAGACCTCAGAAGTGTCTGATCATCTCCTCTAATTGCTCTAAATAATTGGAGACTGCATGGCCTGGCTTCTCCTTCCCAAAGATGGCCAATTCGAATATGTAAATCTAAAGTTATTTGAATACTTCCCTAATTGGAGTCTGAGTTACCCTTTTTTTGCAGAAGAACAAAACAATTTGACTAAAAAAACACTGACTATCAAATCATTCATTTGAAGCTTCACTGAATCTCCCAAATTACCCACAGGCAGTCCTGACAGGGACCACTTTACAAGGAAGCTGATGACCTCTAATTAAGACATGAGGAACTTCTCCTTATGTTAATATTTGAAACTGAAATTGGTATGACCTATGCTAGTCCATAAAATACTCTCAATAAAAGTCCATTCTAGGCACTGTATAGCAGACAAAATGTCCAATAGCCCAAGAAATACTTTGCAGAGACATGAGTTCCATACCCTGCCCCCACCCAGTTGATTACACTGTGGAATGGGTCAATCTAAAATGTCATACCTGATGATGTGGTTTTCAGTAGAAACATTATTCAATGACGGATGTTGGACAGGCGTTAATAGTTCTTTTCCCACAATAAACAGTGTTGTTCAGCCTCTCTTAGAGTCTCTCTCAATCTCTTTTTTACATATCCTCTCAACAAACTCTCCTCTTTTGAAATGTGTCTCATCTTCTCTTCTCTTCCTATCTTAGTCTCCATCCTTTACCACGCTCTATGACACCTTTCCCTCCTCTAATCTTCTGACTAACAATTTGAATTTCTTGTTTATCCTTTTAACTTGTTGATGTACCTATCTTAGTTATACTCAGCCCCATTTTACCATAACTTTCTACAAGAAATTACAAAACCCCACCTTCTCTCTTAATGTCTATTGATAGCATCTCTCCTACCTATAACTTGTTTTTTCCATCCTCAGAAAAAAGGCAAACATTTAAACTTTTCTCAAACTGTTCTTGCTCCTCTTTTCATGCCTGTTAAATTTTTTAAAAAGAGTAGTTGACACACTCTGCCATGATTTCCTCATCACTGGAGGAGATTCCTTGACCTATACAATCTATTCAGTTTTATACTAAGGATAAATTTTCTGTAAAAATTAGGTTAATTATGGAATCCCTACTATAACAGCAGATACCAAAAATTGGAACGCCAGTTCTTCCAAAGGCTAAAGCTGTTGAGTCTTTATAACATATCTACATAATTTCATTGCCCTCATCATTAAAAAGGGCTATTTTCTCTTGTAATTTTCCCAAGGCAGTATCTCCATCTCATGCATAGATCATTCCCAAATGTGGAGAACCACTCTCATGAGACTCCTACTTATTGTCCAAGATGCCATCTACATCCCTCTGTCCCTTTTATGGATTGAAATTGTGTTCCCTCTAAATTCGTATGTTGAGATCTTAAACTCCAGTACTTAATATTATGAATTTATATGGAAATAGAATTATTGTGGATGCAATTAGTTAAAATAAGGTCACACTGGAATAGGGACTTCTAACCTCAAAAATTATGACAATTTTAAATTATATTATAACAAATTTCTGTTATTCAAGACTTCAAGTATGAGGGACAATGTTATGGCAGTCATATGAAACTAATATACTACCCAAAGATGACTACCATCATGGATTATTTGTCTCTCATAGAGCTTTAATATTTGAATGCATTATTTTATAGTTTCTTATGTATGTATAAATGCTTTGAGATGGTAGGTATTTTTCAACAACTGTATTTTCTCTGTTTCAAGATGTATCCACATTGATGCAGATACCCTACAGACACAGTTTATAGTTTCTCATTCAATGTGTTGTGAATGGACTACACAAGTAAGAAAAGTTAGATTTTCCAGGTAGACTGGGAAGGGCCAGGGGTGGTTAGAACCCCAAAGAAGTTGCCCTGAATAGGCTTCTCAAAATATTTCAGAATTCTATGAAATGAGAAAGATTGAAAATTGCTGTTCTGACTCATATAACTTCTATACTGTATCTGATTATAAGAATAAAACAATTTATATGTTCCCGGTCTGAGTAAAGGCAATTTTCTCAACTCTCAATTTTGCTCAATTTATCTGTCATATCCCCAGCCATTCTTTCTAATTACTCCTTTATAGACAGTCATAAAATCAGTGTATGCTCTCCAATTTTGTTCTTTTCCTATATTGTTTAATATTCTGGATTCTTTTATTTCCAAACAAAATTTTAATTTTCCTTGAAAATTCTATATAAAAAAAAGAGCATTGTGCAATTTTTATCGGGGTTGCATTAAATCTATTAATCACTTTCAGGAGAATAGGAATTGTAACAATATTGAGGCATGATCTATAAACATAATAGATCCCTTAATTTCACTTATATCTTTAGTTTGCCTCATCAATTTTTGAATATTCAAAGTAGAGATCTTTCATGTGATTTTTATGGTTAATTTTTCTTTAAAATTTAATTTTACTACTATTATTGCTACAAAAAAAAAAAATAAGAGGCACACCCAGGTGGAGTCCTTGCTAAGTCTGCTGCCTCCAGCTGAGAGCGCAGTCCACATACATCCCAAGGACTTGGTTTGTGTACTGGCGTCAGGAAAACAACCAAGATGAACAACTAAATACAAATAAATAAAATACTTCTTCCTCCTCATTTTTTTTCCTGCTTGCCTTCATTCCTGCCTGCACCTTTGCTTAAAAAACAAAACAAAACAAGGAATTTTATTTTTTTATTGATCTCGTAACTCACAACAATACAAAAGTCAAAATTTTTTGGTTTAAGTAGTTGGATTATGAATTTTGTAGGATTTTCTGATTCACATTCATATTTTCTGCAAATATAGACAGCATAAAACATCTTTTATAGCTTTAGGGTATAAGCTGATCCTCTAGCACAAAGTTGATTTGAAATGAGAGTGGAAATCATTTCCTTATTTTCAGTCTTAAGGGAAAAGCATTCTTTTTTTTTCAAAGAAACAACTTGAGTTTCCACATATATATATATATATATATATATATATATTACATTACCTACTGATATGTTTCTTTCTTCATTATTTCTTTACTTTGAGTCTAATTTACTCTTCTTTTTCTACTTTTTAAGATGGTGGCTTACCTTATTCGTTTCCAACCTTCTTTCTTTTCTTAATATAAGTACTTAGAGACATAAATGACCCTCTTAGCACTACTTTAACTGCTTCCTATATATTTTGATATGATGTATTTCCCACATCATATCACTAAAATATTTCCAAATTCCCAAATCTGACCTATGGGAGTAGCTGATTTCCAGAAATGTGGGAATTTTTTGCTGTATTTTTTGTTAGTGATTTCTAATTTAATTCTAATGTGATTAGAGAGCATATTCTGTATAATTTCAATTCTTTGAACTGAGTTGAGACTTAGTTTAAGGTCTAGAGTTTGATTTATCTTGGCTAATGTTTCATATGTTTTATAAAAGAATATGTTTCTGTGGTTATTGGTTGGTTATTTTATAAATGTAAATTTGTAAATGTGAAAATTTGATTGATAGAGTTCAAAACTGCATACTTACTGGTTTTTGTTATTTTGTTTTTTAGGTTTTCTTTTGTTCAGTTCTATCAAGTCCTGTGAGACTGGTGCTAAGATCTCCAACTATACCAATGATTTTTATTTATTTCTCCTTTATTTCTAAAGTTTGCTTCATTCATTTTGATGCCTTATTATTAGGCTTACATGTTTGTACTATTATGTCCTCCTTACTATTTTATTACTGTGAAATATGACCTTCATCTCTGGTAGTATAAATATAGCCACTATTTTTTTAAAAGTTAACATTTAGATGTTTTAGTTTGCTTATCCTTTTTTTTAAACCTAATCTGTGCCTTTATATTTAAAGTGCATCTCTGCTATACAGCATATAGTTGAAATGGAAACTTACAATATTTGCCTTTGGATTAGAATTAGTAGCCATTTTATATTTAATATAATGATTGAGTGGTTGGGTTTAAATTTATCATCTTATTTTCATTATTCTTAAAAGTTAGTTTTTTCAGTCTTTCACATCTTTTGTATTAATTGTTTTTTATAATGCCATTTCATCTTCTTATTAGACATTTAAATTTTCTCAGTGGTTACTCTAGGGATTACAATATAAAACCTAAATGTGATACAGTTGATCTTGGAATAATATTAGAGTTTTTACATAAAAGAAACATGTAAAAAATTCCATTTGTTTTCTCCCTTTCTGTTAGTGTTGCCATATATTTTCTACATGTGTTATAAATCCTACAATACAGTCTTGCTACATTTTCTTAGAAAAAAAGAACTGAGAAAATAGTCTTTTACATATTTCTATGCACTTATCAATATAGCACTCTTCATTTCTACATGAATGTCCAGATTCTAACTGGTGATATTTCTCTTTAGTCTGAATAACTTCTTATAACATTATTTGTAGTATAGGTCTGCTCCATCAGGGTGCACCTGTACTTGTTATTCACAAGGCAATGTGATCCATAGGCTCTCGAATGCCATTGTAGAGAACAAATGTTTATCAAAAAGTGATGGAATAAATAAATGAATAAAGATAAATGCAATTTTGGTTTATTTCTAAAAACTTCACCTTTCATTATTATCAAGATTAATTAGTATTTTGAGGTTTGCTCTCTCTTTAGTTTAATCCTTTTCTATTCTGCTCTCCTGGTGATTAGGTAGACAAAGACCACCCTCAGCTCCTAGCCACCCTAGTCTCTTCAATGGGCACCTGATAACATGGTAACTTGCTTCTTCAGAGTAAGCAAAGTAAAAGAAATAGAGATACAACAAGCAAGACAGGTAATGTGTTATATATAACCAAACCTCTAAGTGACATCTCATCACTTTTGACATATTTTTTTTCATTAGAATCAGATTGCCAGGTCTAGTCCATGCTCAGAGAGAGGTGATTCACAAAGGCATGAATACCAGGATGTGAAGATCACTGAGAGCCATTTTTGAAACTACCCACTACAATGTCCTCAGGCTCAGCACCCTTTGGTGCCTCTACTGTGACTTACTTCTTTTCCCCTACTTTCTCTTGAGCTTACAGCCTAGGTTCTGGCTCAAGGATATTTGCTATAATAATTTCTAGTGATACATTTAATGTTGAACACAGACAAACTGGGGATAATTCAAGGGCAAATGACCACGATGGCAAAGAAATTTAAAACTATGTCACCTGACAAAGGGTTGGACTAGAAGTTAGTGAAGAGAAGATTTACCATTTAAGGATAGGGCATCTCTCTTCAAATATTTGAAGAAATTTCATCTGTATTTGTTTAGCCAGAACCCCAGGATCCATATATGGGATTCATGGGGATGATTTTGACTAATTCTAAGAAAAAGATTTATATTGTCCAAAGATAATGACAGATGCCTGGGGAGGTAGTAAAATTGCCATCATGGCATCATCATCTGATTGCCACCTGTCACCTCTATTCCAGGGATATTCAGAAGCAAGACATGACTGGGCAATCTGATCTATAAGGTCATTTATAATGTAGTTCTATGATCCAGCCAATTCCAAGTCAATTATAAATCAATATAACTCTCATAATAACTTCAGCTTTTTTTACCTTGTTACCAAAAAGATCAAACCACTAATCCTAGTTGTCTGAAATATTACAAAGGCCTTTCTCCAGTCTTCTACATGATTCTATCACAGTGTATTCAATTCATTACTTTTCTTTTTTTCCAGTTTTTATTCATGTTTCCCCCAATATCCTTGGAGGAAGACCCAGACCTCTGTATAAAACTGAGCACCAAATTCTGTCCCCCAACATCCTTCCAGCTCTTCTCTGTATGACTGTCATGGCATCTTAGTCAATTTAAGCTTATTACAAGTTACTCTACAGCAGATGACTCAGGCAGCAAGTATTTATTTCTCAGAATTCCAGAGGCTGAGAAGCCCAAGATTAAGGTGTGAGTAGGCCTTGTGTCTAATGAGAGTCAGTTTTCAGGTTTACAAATGCCATCATCTCATTATATCCTCACATGGCAGAGAGCAGAGATCAAGCTCTCCGGTGTCTCCTCTTATAAAGGCACTAATCATGCTCAAGGGGGCTCTGCTCTCACGACCTAGCTCCTCCCAAAGACCTCACCTCTTAATACTATCACATTAGGGATTAAGGTTTCAACATAAGAGTTTTGCAAGGATATACAAACACATAGAATTAGACTTTATATTATTCAACAAGTAGGGCAGGTATCTCCACTATTGGGTCTCCCCTCTGGCCAAGTAATGCATAGATAAGTGATACAATGATTCTGTCATCAAGGGCCTTATCATCTGTTGAATGGAATAAGACACAAACACAGAAAATTTAAGCACAAAGTTTTAGTGTCCTAGGAGTTGATGGAGCATGGCACCTCCTATCTCAGGAAATCAAAGCTCATTTATTTGAAGGATTTGAGGAAAATGAACAGGTTGAGATGGAGCCAAGATTCCATTACACATTTTGGCTAGAAGAAATAGATCTTTCCTCCAACAATTCTAAAGGAAAGAGGGAGAAAATGGGTTAATTGAGTTATAAACTTAACAAACATTTTCAATGTAGAGAAAACTTGGCTATTTCTATTCTGAGCAATCCAATAAATGAAACATTAAAAGATGGTCAAAACTGTGGCATATTTTTAAAGTATGCTAAACAAATTAACATTTTAAAATATGCACAAGAATATAGTACCTCATCAGTTGAGATAATGTCTAAGTTCTAATGTTGAGCTGCTTTATGAATGTGAGACCAGGAAAAAAGCCTTTCCTCTTCCTGGGACATCATGGACCAGGAGTATAATCTGAGTGGAACTGAGAATGGACTTTAGGACACTTTGCCTCTCAGAAAAATCTTGGATTTCCTAAATCTATGGTATATTTTAGTTATCTGATCTTGTAATCATCAGAAAAGATGATGCTTTCACATAGTAAAAAGAACACTGGACTTGGAGCTTGGGCAGAAAAATCACTAGTTCTATAACTCCAGCAAGACAACAGACAACTCTGACTTTCAGAGTTGTTTTATGCATTGAAGGGATTGGTCAGCACATTCTTTAAGATTCCCCAAAGTCTAGCATTTCAAATGGTGTCAACTACTTAAATAAGTATAAAGACTCCACTTGACATTTAATAGTTAAAGTAATTTAAACTTTCTTTTTAAATCTTTGTATCCAGTCAGAAATTCTAGTGCACAGTGAAAATATGCAGATATAGTTTAGCAGTTTACAAATTACCCTAAAGTTCACTCACAACTATTGAAAGCACTCACTTCACTCTCAAACAGACAAATTAGCACTGAGACTATTTGTCATAATAGAATCTACGGAACACAAATATTTGTCCACTGTGATCAAATAAGATCTAATGAAATCCATTGATAAATCTCATTTGGTACATTTTATTTGGTTCAGGAAGGTGGATGAAAGTTTAAATGTAGATTTAATTATTTTAATGTGTGATTTTTGTCAAAATGTGTCAACTTTCTAAAGATGTTATAAACAGAAGAAAAGGCAAAATGCCATGCAACAAGGGGCAGAAGAGGTCCATTGTGAGTAGTCAGTGCTTAGCAACTTTTGAGCTTTAAATTACGTGAGCAAAACTTCCTATTCCTTACAAAAAATATTCAAATTTCTCCCTTCCTTTTTGACTAGATAACTTTGGAATATGTACAAATTTAGCTTTGAAATTTGATAATATAAAATTATATTAGTCAAAGGATAGAAAAATTTCAGATATACAAGATGAAGAAGTATTTGAGATCTACTGTATAACATTAAGTTAATACCATATTGCATTCTTAAAATTTGTGTTTGTTAAATGGTAGATCTTATGTTAAGCGCTCTTATTAGAAACGAATAAAAATGGGATGGCTGAACACTTTCAGAAGTGATGCGTATGCCGATGGTATATAATGTGTTGATGGCTTCACAGGTGTGTACTTATTGCCAAACTTGTTATGTTTCTATATATTAAATATATATGAATTTTTGTATATTAATCATACATCAATCAAGTACTTAAAATATAAAAGTTTTTTCATTTTTCAAAGTACATGATTTCTTAAAAATGATGAGATTCAAAGTATGAAAGCATATGTAAGATGATCTTATTTATCATTTAATACAGGGAGTACAGACATAAAATATTTAACTAATGCATATAAATAGGCCTTTTTGTCAGTTTAAAAACTCAGTACTTAAAGAAACATGAGCTCACAAAGGACACTCACTGCCTTGTTTCACTTGTGCATGCTGTACAGAATTGATCTTGCATACAATAATAAAATATTTACTAGCTTTAATTCACTTATGAGCAAAGATCCATGGTTTGTTAAGTACACTACCAAATTATTTTCAGAATACAAACTGTGAACATACACTGGAGAAACATCCAAGTATTTAAACATACAGTAATTTATGTTGACTTCTATTGCCAGCTATTACTGCTTGATACTCAACATTACATCCTGTGTTGAGGTGGGCCAGGTAATGAAGCATTAAGTCTGGCCTGGGCAGAGAACAGCCTCGTCTCGGCTTTGTGCCCATGAATGAACATACGTCACGGCAGAACCAAGCCAGAAGAGTGTCTGGCATTTCTTCCTGGCAGTCACCATGGTCGATCTTTTTTTTTCTCTTAATGAAAGTGTACATGTTCCAATAACTGGGCTTAAGTTCTGCCTTGAGATGCAAGACAGATCTTTGGCTAGTCTATGGCTAAGTTTTTCTTCAAACTTCCTGACACGCTTTAGAACAAATACTTAGACATAGTTTGAGAGCACATCTTTCATCAGGACCTAACTATCAGTTGGTCAGATATAATGACCTTCCCTCTCCCACAGATACTCAGTGGAACTTCAACTCTTTCTAGCCCATTTACAGGCCTGTTGGGACATGTCTTAAATTACGCAATAAGAGACCTCCATCAGAGAGCTATCCTTAGGAGCTCTTGCTTCTAAGTATCAGAAGACTTACTAAACTCACAGCCTGTTAGAGAGGTTACAATAAACTAACTTACTTTTTTAATAGTTATTTCACAATAAAATACTAATGTTTCAGTTGTAACTTTCTATTAGGTGAATATCTGTGAGTATGCTCTCAAATATAGTATAGATCTAGTTCAGGATAAAGTTGATCAGCTACTAACACATTCTTAAATTTTTACATTTGTTTGTAAAGAAAGTCTTCATAATGAAAAGGAAAGACAGCAGCCTGATAAATGGGAGACTAGAATGATTCTCTTGGGAACCAAGGGACCAGAAGATTTCCACGTCTTTTTTTCTTGTCCAGGAATGACTACGAGCAAAACTGTCAAGTAAGTAAAATTGACCTCTAGTGACTCCTGTCTCCTCCTTCTCTGTCCTTCTTTCTGCTCTGGTTTACTTTTCCTGATGTCACTCCTCTATTCTCTCAAGTAATCTCTGTATCATCAACTCCTTTCTCTTATCAAAACCTAATATTGGATAAATACATTGCATCAGTCATTCAGATCCTGGTGTAAACCAAAGTAGATCTCTTATCTTGATAATTGTGGTGTGCTTGATCTTTGTGCGCTAAAGGGCATCTCAGGTATCAGAACTGAAAGAGTTAAGACAGAGGAGGAATTTCTCAGCATCTCTGAACTTGGAAACCTATTCTACCAACACAGAAACCATCCCTGTCACTTACTCTTATGTTTAATCTCTTTGCCAGCAATTATGACGCAATGAATTTTGGGTCAAAAAACTTGTACATGATGGAGAGACATGGTATATGCTAGGAATTCATAAAAGAGACATCTCTCTTCCAAAACAAAACTCAAGAAGTCATCATAGAGGGAGTAATATTAATGCTGAGCCTTGAAATACATATCTTAGGATCTTCCCGTTTCTGGTGCTATAAAATATTTAACTAGAATAATATGCATGGAAAAATCTATTCAGGATGCGGCACTAGTTGACTACAAAATTTGGAATTTGTGAAGAAAATGTAATCACAACAGGTAAGTAACCTTACCTTGTGTCATCTCAGAAGTTTCCTCTAAAACACCCACCTGAGTGCAGTTCCCTCCTAGAGTGTCTTCTTTAGGGATTGTCTCTGCGGGCTGGGAGAGGCTATCTAGTCCTCTCTCTTACTGGTACATATTCCTATATCAGATCCCATCATTAATGGACAGAAATGGGCTGAGATGTGCTAGGAAGTAGGAACCGTAAAGCATTAGGGGGCAGATCACGGCGGTATAGAAACCAGGGAGACCAAGTACATTCTAATCCGTTAAAAGTACCTGCTCTATGCTGGTGTTGGGCAATAACACCTGTTATCGGTTGAATTATGTTCGCATGACTGATATGCTAACACACTAACCCCCAGGATCTCATGTGTGACCTTTTTGGAAACAAGACCAATGCAGATATAGTCATTTAAAATGAAGTCTTAAAGGATAGACTCCTAATCAAATATAACTACTATCCTTATAAAAAGGAGAAATTTGGGCACACAGGAAAAACAACATGTGCAGATGAAGGTAGACCTCAGTCTGGGAGTACCAACAAATCTCCAGGAGCCAGGGCAGCAGTTGGAACAGATTCTCCCTCACAGCCCTTAGAGGGAATCAACCTGCTGATATTATGTTTCCAAACTCTGGACAATGAATATAAGCAGTTTCAAGTCATACCATTGTGGTACTTCTTCACAGCAGCCCATTCAGCATACAAGGCCTCTCAGGCACTTCATGCTGGGAAAGCTCCAAGCTCTGGTTCGGCCTGGATGAGGTACTTGAGGCAGATTAGAGGATCAGGTGGGAGCTGGCATCAGGCTCCAGGGCTGTGCTGGAGACACAGTGGGAGGGCACTCTGTGCAGAGTCCAGAGGGCTGGGCTCTGGTCCAGCTTCCCCACTCTCTGGGCGATCCTGGGAAGTCACTCACTTCCTAGAATTCCTTTCCTGAATGAGTACATCATAGACTTGGAGGAAGTCATCTCTAAGTCCCAGGGACAAGGCCCCAGAGAGGAAGTTCCCCACAGTGTACTCCAAATTCTTTTGAGAATTCCTGGAGGGCTGGCTGTCACGTGTTTAGGATGCCAATGACACCAAAGATGCCAGTTAGTGGAGGAAGACAGGGCACACCATAGTGATCAAGATGAGAGAGTTATCCAGTTTATAAAAGATAGCTTTGTTTTATTCTTCCTGTGGTGCCTGTGTCTCTGCAGGAAACCCAATGGCTCACACCTTAAAGGCAGGACACAGATGTAAAGTTCTCTTTCAACAACAGCCGCACATCATCTCAGGTTCAGAGATGTTCTATAAAGTCTATTTATAATTACTTTCAGGTGATAACTTCAGAATATCATCTAGCTGTTATTTCTAAGACTTTTTTTGTATTAATAAAGACCATCCTTAAAAATCACAAATCTCCTGCCTCCTACCAGGCTTCCCCTTGTGGTTTTACCTGGAACCTATTTTATCCATAGCATTTTCCACTCTTGCGTGTTGTATACTTTCTATACATATGGTGCTTATTTTTTTGTTTTCCTTGATAATAATAATATTTCCATGAAGGCAGAACTTTTAGCTGCTTTGAAAACTGATATATATCTTCAGAGTCTGAAGCAATGTCTGGAGTAGAGTAGGCATTCAATGATTTCTTTTTATTATGATAAATGACTAAGGGAATCTCTTGAAAAGATGTCTGGAAAGAGCAGCAGGTCCAGCCTCTTGGGCACGGCATGTGGAGGTGCTGGTGGGGTGTGCTGAGTGAATATGTAACTGTTTATCACATTACAGATTCAGAGTCCTCTGCTGAGAAGCCACACATACAGATGTGGATTTAATGATCCAGAACTGAAAGGCTTTTATAAATTCACATGAACTGGAGATCAGACTTACATTCCTTGCCTCACTATTCAGACTACAGATACTTAAGAGGCAGGACACCAGTAGCTTGGCAGAAAGTAAATACAAGAGAACATTTGCAGAGCATTTGGGATCTTGGCCCTGTTAAAGGGTGGTGGCAGAAATACAAGATTGTCTCCAAGATGTCCCCCTCTTGGTGTACACAAGCCCCATACATAATTTATTTCTCTGAAAGGGGACAGAATCTGTAGATAGATGCAGTATGAGTTCTAGGATAGTGTTCTATTATAATGACAGGGGATAATCCAGGTGAGCCTGAGACCTTTCAGTGTGTGATTTCCTCCAGCTGTCTCCTGAGAAAAGCTTAGATATACTTCTGCTGCCCTGGAGGCAAAACGCCTGTGATGCTGTACGTCACCAGTAGTACCTGTGGCAAGAAGGAGGCAGCCTCCAACAGCTGAGAGGAGTCCTCAGCCAACACGTAAGCCAGAAATGAGAACCTCAGTCCTACAAGGAAAAAACCCCACCGACAGTGAACTTGGGAAAGGACCCTGAGCCACAGATGGGGACTGTAGTTCTGTGACATGAGCTTAGCAGAGAATGCAACCACACCAGCCCAAACCTCTGCCTGCAGAATTGTGAGGTGATAAATGTGTTTAAGTTGCTCATTTGTCAAGCAGCAATAGAAATCTGATAGTATGGTTAGCTAACCGAGTTAAATCAGTAATGATAAAAAGAAATGAGGTTTTCAGGGATTTGGGGAAAGATGAGAGGAAAAAGAAAATTACTATGTAATGAACACAAAGTTTTGCTGGATATGATGGCTCAAATATATATAAGTATATGTATACATAACTATGTATGTATGCATGTACATATATGTAATTCAAAATAAACTCTCTAACAAATATTTGTTAAATCTTATTGACTCATGAAGTGGGGGTACTTTAGAAATTGATATAATTCAGGAATGGTGAAAAAGCAGCCCAAATTCTATAAATCATCTTGCCTTTTGAAAGACAGGAAGAGAAGAGTTACCTATGGTGAAAAGATGAGAGGTCAGGTCAGAAGTGAAGCCACATAAGGTGATCCAGAAAACCCTCTGATATATACCTAAGGCCCTGACTGCTCAGAGAAGACCCCAATAGAATCAACAGACCCATATGGAAGGTCAAAGCCAGAGTCTACCCAGAAGAGGACATTTGTCAAACCCAGGACAAGAGAGGGGAAGTCAAAAGGTTGGAAAACTTTTCTACAAGATCCATAGCCTGGGCCTGACCCAGCCATGAGACCCTGATAAAGCCAGGTGAGGGGTCTAGGGATAGAGATAACCTATGGAACAAGGATGTTCAGGACTGAGCAATAAACCTTCAGTTGTGGCTTTTTCAGAGAAAGCATTTTCAAGAGTCCAACTTTAGAAATTGGCTCCCTGAGAAATATGGTGAAATATGGCCTTTGTATATTGCTTACTCCTAACAACCAGATCATCTCAGCAAAGGCTCAAGATGAAAATAACTGAACTTGTTCTTGTAAGATACGTCTTTGGGCTGTAGTCCAGACAGAGTCCTGACAAATTCAGCCTGGTGGTTCTTGGTTAGTTTCATAATCTCCCACCCTCATAACCCTCTTTCCACAAATTACTTTGCTTCTTGCTTTCTTCTCCTACACATCACTTTGACCTTTTGTGGAGCACAGCAATTCATTAATAATCACAACTGAAGCATTTCTAATGGTAGCCATACAAAACCAACTTCCTTTACTGGCATCCCTGGTGTATTGAGGCCACATTCAACACTTTATACACATTTTCTCATTTTGTTCTCATAGCAGCTTTATGCGATAGATAAGGAAAGAGCTCAGAGTGGGTGTAACATGTTGGTAGTCACACAGCCAGTACATGAGTGATGGCGTTTGAATTTGGGTTCATTTGAATCCAAATTTGTAGATTAATTACAAATTTACAAAAACACACATCATAGTGGGTGGACCACAGTTTATTTACACAATGTCCTAGTCTGGAAACTGCAGCCTGTATCAGGGGCAGAGGGAAAGCAGGCATCTATGTGTCAGAACAAGTAACTGTAGGCAGGCATCTGATGACCCACAGAAATGTGAAAATGCACATACCCACTCATCCACATACTCAGATGAAACTAAAGATGAAAGGCTTCATTGCCAACATGATAGGCAAATTTAAAACTGGAGGGCCTGACTCACTGGACTGGTGTGAGGTCTTGTGCCCATTTATAGTATTCCATAAACCTCAGGGAACAAAAACAACACATTAGACAGCTGACCACAGATACTATCCTATAAAGAGCAGAGATTGGTTTTCAAAGTGTTTGGGAGTACTCATTCTTGACAAGTGAACCCTAAAAACTTTAAATCCTCTTTCTCTACAGTATCTCTTACTTTAAAAATAAAATAAAATTATGAATGCTGTCTCCAGCTTAAATAACATCCAAATATTTGGACTCACAGTATCAAAATATATATAAAATATATAAACACATTTGTAACCCTACTTATGCCAAAGTCCTTTATCTCAGATATTTTGCAATGGTTTCCAAACCTGGATACTGCTTATAAAATTTATCTTGACAAACTAACATATTTTTCCAAGGAGTTGCCAAGAACAATGTTAAAGAAAAAAATGCCTTAACCCATTTTTCTTGTGTATTCAGTAAAAGACAGGATATATATTTTTATCCTTAAGAAGTAAGTCATGAAAATTTTTTTCCCCAACATGAGTTTAAATGGGAGAAAGGAAGAAGAATAACTCAACTAAATTATTAAATGTGTGATTTTGTTTTGCTCTGTCTGGAATTGCTTGCGATGGGAAAAAATATATTAAAAAAGGTAAACTATAAAATAATCATAAAAGTAGAAACATTCTTTGTTTCTTTCAAAAACAACAAATAAATTGGGAATAAGCATACTAAGAATGACATCTGTGTATAGAGTATTCAGAGAAAGAACTTATTATAGTTAAGATAATGCTTAACAACTAAAGCCTGATTCTGAGCAGAAAATATCTTTTTCTTTAGCGTTTTAATGTAAGTTTCTAAAAGCTGATCTTTTTTTAAAAGTGCATCATAAATTTTGTTTATTGTTCTGTGCCCAGTAAACAGATACACATAGATGCTACTGACTCAAGTGAGATTTAAATTGTTCATTCACAGAACGTGCCCAAAGAATTGTGCTTTTTCTAGCTGATGTTTGTCTCTTTATCCTGTCATGTCTATCTGACGACACTGGACCTCAAACTTACAATTTTCCATCTGTATTCATGCCTAACCTTTTCCTCCCTTGTTCTTCAAAGCAAGACAGGGAAGTCAAATGTTTCTTTACCTAAGAGGGTAGTCCACGAAATTTGTGAGAGTACTTTTATCTGGAGTTCTCACTGCTCTTTGGCCCACTGACAAGTTTCAGCTTTTCTAGGATTGAAGTTGCCATACTTTTGATGAGTAGATTAAGAGAAAGAAGTAGAATAGAATGAATAATTTCACTTTGCTCTTTAAAAGACACTTATCTCCATTCATAGAAAAATGCTTCCTGTGGCAAGCTTCAAAGCAAATTCCACGGAAAAGTGTTGAGATGGTTCATATCCATCAGAGAACAGACTGCATATCTGCTTTAGAGGGTGATGTAAGACAAGGGTGACTTTCAGTTGGTTGGCTTTATGTGGAAGGAGAAGACTGCTCCTACAGGTATCAGGAGTAGAAACTAGAGCAAATGAAATTTCTACAAGAAAGTCCCCTCTTTATGTCAAATGATGTCATTAGCAGTCAGATTGTCCCCTTACTACCTGGAATACATACAGCAGGGCTTCAAATAAGGCAATCTGTTCAACATCGCTTCATTAAACTGTTGACAGGAGGAAAATCTATTCTCAGTCAAGAACCCTACCAGTTCCCCTTGTGTCTGTATTGGTTATCTCCAGGATTCAGCACACGCCCCCCACCTGCCCCCACATTCCGCAGATGTCTGTGTGAGGTGTGTGTGCCCTGCAGGTTCAGAATGAGTCTTTCCTTGACTCTGAGCTACTGGAAGAGGCATGACTACCTATGACCCCGAAACGGAATAAGCAGTTGGAAAAAAGAATAATGCATTATTGAGCACGAGAAAAAAATGAGCACAAGAAAAACACTGGGTCTCTATTTACAAGTTCTGGTGATATTTTTTGACCAGAAATGTGTCATAGTAACTTAACTTGTATTTTTTATATCAATTAGTTGACTGTGACATTGGTTTTCTTACATGTTATTTTGCTTGAAGTTGCAGTTTTCAAGTTGTCTTTGTTTTGTGAGGACTTGCTATAGTCTTCATGGCAGTTCAGATTTAATCTGATTGTTATTTATACCCAATGGGTTAAAATTTAAAGTACCAGTTTATAGCAATGTTTTCAATTAGAGACCTGGTTAAGGGAGCAGTTATATGATTAGTAAGACAGCTGAAGCCTTCTGAAAAAGAAATACTTGTTACGAAGTGGAGCTGTGTTAACCAAAGCAGACTAAGGGTGTGTAACTGTCAGAAGCAGAGCAGAGAAAAGTAAAAGAGAGAAAGAAGTGGCTTAAGAATATAAAACTTATTTTTTAAAAAAATGAAGTTATCCAGGGAAATACCAGCAATTTGCCGTACAACCTCACTCTTTGTTTTTCTTTTAAATGACAAACATCCACTTGGTGGTCACTATCCTTTGCCTGAGAAGGGCCTCTGGGGGAAGTAGGAAGACCGAACTACAGGAGTGAGCCAACCACAAGACAAGGACTTTCAGGGTGAGGGGAAGAAAGGGAGGGTCTAGCTTGAGGCACAAAATTTAAGGAGACACCCTCCAAACTGCCCATGTCAAGATAAATAATACTCAAATGAAATACTTTAGTCTAAATTAATGCCAAAAATTATGATGAAAAATACCTCAACATTTTAAAAGATCATTATCCCTGATTCTCCCTTTTGCCTTGGCTCAGAGAGTATGATTAATCCAGTTATTACTTAGACTTGATATTTTGTTCATCATGAATTTCGGATTTTTTAAAAATATTGCTTAATATATTATTTATCATGCTGGTAGAGTTTCTTTGTGTCCCTTAAATGATCCGGTCAAGAATGGTGCCTCACTTCCTTCAACGTTGCCAGTCCTGACCTAACAAGAGAATAAAAACAGAAAAGAGATATGGCAGAGACCCCCATGGGAGGAGTTTTGTCCAAGTGGACAAAACTCCAGAGACCACTTTATTTAGAGACTCGATAATTCCCCATATGAGACAACAATGTGGGCATCCCCAACTGTTTCTAAAATTTTCTCATTTGAGCATTCCTAAATTAACTCAAAATACTAATTTTTAATGCAGAAAAGTAAAACAAAAGCATGAACAAAATGCCTATAATTAGAATAATTTGGGGGAGGATTTCTACGTCAGTATTTCAATTTCCATTTCTAGAATAAAATTTTAACTTTTCAAAAATAAGATCAATCTTTTATATTCTAAGATTCTATTTTGTCTTTAAATTTGCTGTTTGACTTTTTAAAATTACAGAGATAAGCCCACACTATATATTTTGTTTTCTAACCAGTAAAGAATAATTGTCTTATATGGCCTAAAATTAGCAGTGTTTTCACCTGTGTTTGCATATCAAAAAAAGGAATGTGCCATAAAATGAGAACAAATATTCTAGCCACAAGAAGTTAAGATTTAAGTAAATAAATTATGCCTATAAATATTTTGGCTAATTGTTTTAGAGCTTGAAATCCTAATTAGAAATATTTTACATGATATTCAGCACACATAAAACACATAAACATGCAAAGTGTCTAAAACTTCTAAAGTTACCTACTTATTAAATTGTTGAAGTATCTAATTATTAGTGTCGT